>OZ014446.1:9799484-9866084 GCA_963966035.1 Acleris laterana | reverse complement strand
GTTCAAAATGCCCACCCCGCTCTTGCAAACACAATCCTGCACGTACTGCTATTTGTTGAGTTGCTCGACGTATAATTTCCGGGTTATTTTTTATGTAATTTACACAATGGACAATTCTGCCACGCAATTCCTCTTCTGTGTTGATAGGGACGCTGTATACCCTCTGTTTAATTGTGCCCCAAAGGAAATAATCCAGTGGTGTCATGTCTGGTGAGCGTGCTGGCCACGCCACTGGCCCTTGTCGGCCAATCCAACGATTAGCATAAGAAGCGTTGAGAAATCCCCTTACGTCAAGTGCGTAATGGGCCGGGCATCCATCCATTTGTAAATACATTGTTCTTCTAGTCTCCAAGGGCACATCCTCCAATTCAAGGGGCAGATCTTCTCTCAAAAGTTCTAAAAATCTGGGACCGTTCAAAGTTCTGGGGAGAAAAATAGGGCCAATGAACATGTCACCAATTAGTCCAGCCCACAGATTTATCGAAAACTGCACTTGAAATTTTGACGACCTTTTGAGGTGAGGATTTTCTCCCTTGGGGTTCCATTCATGTAGATTCCTGCAGTTTGTGATCCCATGTCGTGTAAACTGACTCCCATCCATCCACAGAATTTTTTGGGTGAATTCAGGATCGTTCCTGATCTGCCGTTGAATCCAAGAAGACAGCACACATCTTGGTACCCTGTCTACGTCGTCGTGTAGATGTTGAACTCGTTGGTAGTGGTATGGGTGAAGACCTTCTTTTTTAAAAATCCGCCAAACCGATGATTTTGAAACTCCATGCTGCAAGGCCAACCGCCGAATACTGGTCGTCGGATCAGCAAATAAACTTCTTAGTATGGCTTCCTCAACAGCTCCATCAATCACTACTCCTGCTTGTTCTCGGCGATCTCGATCCAATCGAAGTCCATTCGACAATCGTCTGTGAAGTTCTTGAAAATTATGAGCAGACGGTACAGGTCTCCTGTTCGGGAATGCTGCCATGTATAATAAACGAGCAGCTCTGGCATTACCTCTCGCCATTCCATAATAAAAGTGGATGTCGGCGAGATCTCTGTGCGTGAACTCACTTAAACGGGGCATTTTATGAAATCCTGATAGTAGAAGTAGTTGTAACTGAGAATAAGTAACGACGAATGATTCGAAGTAACTGATGAACTAAACCTTATCTTATCACTATTTATGCTAATCCTAACATGTATTCCCCGCCCCACCCCAAATAAAATTCAATAAAGAGTAAGGACAATAATCTACCTGGGCGACAACCTAATTAAGCGTAATCATTATGTCATTGTTTGGCCACTCATTAATAATCTTATAATTGTGCAAGAAACCCAAAATGTAATCCTAATCCTCCATTAAGGGTTTCAACCTGAGCGGCTACCTAATTAAGTGTAAACGCAATGTCTTTGTTTGGCCGCTCATTAAGGATCTTGTAATTGTGCGAGACACTTGGTTATTTTTTTAAATAAAAGGCAATGAGATACACAACCATTACTGGTAAAAATAACATGAGGTAAGATGGGCATAATTTTGAGTAAATCGAGTAAATACTAAAAATTCGAGAAAAAAAAACACAAAATTCATAGGAAAAGTCATTATTTTTAGGGTTTATGTCATTTTTTCTCATTTTTTTCTATTTTCATTGACACAAATAAACTTTTGTGATTATAATTCCGTTTGTTTCAAATCAATAGAGCCCACAGGAGCCAAAATATCTTGATTTGTTCCGATGAGGTCCTCTGCGTACTATGACTTTTTTTTAAAAAATCATAAAAAAATAAATAAAGGTGGTAATTTTTTTTTATTATTTTTTTTGTCGATAAAATTGTGTCTAGTTTCATCCCTATTCGTTTGTGCACTTTATCCAGGGACACACTGTATAGCCTGACTTGCCGCAGAATGCGCGTTATTTTGTATAGGTAGGTACATAAGTACGCCTGATTGTTTAGTGTACAGTATTTAACGCCGACAAGCATGTGTCACTTTCCTACAATGTGTAAAAAGGACTGATGCTATATGTATTCGATAGTTAATTAAACTGATTCACACAAATAGAACTTTGTCACAGCTTAGTAAAGAACAAGGGTCATGTAATATGTCTATGACATAAGGTGCAAATAGGCCATACAGCCATACTAAGCCCGTGGTTACGACAAAGTACTACCCGAGCAGAAATTCTCCATTTTATTCACCGACCTTGCTTCTATATCGTAATCTAATTATTGACGGTATGGTATAGTCGAACTTACTGTGAAGTAAATAAGAACTATCGTTACGTCAACCATATGATAGAGTATAGAGAAGCAAGATGAACTAAAATTAAGTACGTACTTATAGTAAATACGTGAAACAGTTTACTTGGCTGTACGGAACGGTCAAGTAAGTCAGAGTCTAAGGTGTAAGCACACTAGCGTTTGTCGCGGATATAATATCATGTCCTTTTCTAATTATATATACCTACCTAGTTATTGAGTGAAATGGTTGCTTTACGCCTGCAGTCAAGGCTAGTATGTTTGGGGAACTGTTTTTTGCAGCTAAGTATTTTAGTTAATTTATTGCAATCACGAATTATAGTGAATATTTTATAGTTTGTATTAAATTTAATATATATGTACAATAAACACTATCACGCATAGCCTTTGTAAATAAAATGTCTAAAGAAGCGATGACGGCATCAGATCGTATTGTGGCTGCAAAGTTGTAGCATTGTAAATACTTTTAATGTAAAATTTATGAATTACAATTTTCATCAAATAAAACACAAATTCGATTTATATTGTTGTTTCTGTAACCTCTTTCAAAACAGAACACGAAGGAGACTTCGGAATTTATATGACAAATCCTTCTGTGACGCATCGACATAATTTAGGCGCATCGGAGTCGAAGCAGGTACAGTATAATGCAATACAAAACCCTTTATTTTCCACCCTACAAAAAGAAACATTACATTGATACAAAATTGACATGGGCTCCAGCCAAGATGCAAATTATACTATCGATATTCTTTTCTATCGGTCAAAATGTATCAGGGTGATAGTTGGCTACGTGGTTTATCGTAACCATATATAAATAAAGAACCTTTTTTATTTATCTATGCCGTAACCCACGACAATGTCATCCCATAAATTTTGCGCGAAATCTCAAAAAAACGTTAGTAGCATTTACTTTCATCTTCGCTACGCGCCCAAGTAAACAACGGGCGGTCTTATAGCTAAATAGTGATATTTTTCAGAGAAGCTTTTAAAAAAACGGCTGGCTAATTATAGGTAATTACATCAATAATACAGTCAAGTGTAAAAATATGGGAGAACGCAACATCTCAAAAATATGTTCCAATGCACCTTATACCAGTGTAATAAGAACTTCGAAACATATTTATGAGAGGATTCTTTCGATACATATGTTTGCACTTGACTGTGCCTACTTTTTTACTTAAACTTGATGCACTTTCATCGAATAACGTATGCACATCTCACGGTTTTGAACCCTCAATAAAGAATAGTGTTATAAGTTTAACGTGTAGATATATCTGTGTATCTGGGTGTCTGTGTGACGGTCTGGGCATCGTAGATTCAAACGGATAGACCGATGGAAAGTTAATTTTATCGGACTAGTTATTAGCAAGGTTAAATGAAAATCGCTTGGGCCGTTTAATAGATATCAGCTCTGAAAAAGGGAAAAAGTTGTGTCATAGATGTATGCAAGTTTCTTTACAATTATTTCCTGTTCCAAAAAGCATCTGGCAAATTAAACATTTTCATAAAGGTGTTCCCAGAAACTTTAAACGTGGATTTTAATGACGTGGAGAAGGTAATGGTAAGTAAGGCCCGTATTAATAAACACATCTTGGCTGAGATGTCGGTCACAAGATACGTCAAAGTAAACGTCAAACCCTAGAACACTGTCATTTTTGACGCATCTCGAGACGAGCATTAGAGTTGAGATTAGTTTATTTACGTAACACCTGGCCATAATGTGAGTTTTATCGCACGCTGCGCGCACGGTAAAACTCGCATTGTGGCCAGGTGAAGACGTAAAATTGTGTACTCATCACGGGCAGTAAAAAAGAAAGCCCTCTATCGCATATTTACAACCCTCGCCTACGGCTCGGGTCTCAAATACCTGCGATTTCGGGCTTTCTTTCTTTTACAGCCCTTGTTAAGTAATGTACCGTAAAACCTTACAACTTTGCCCTTTGAACATAACTTTGCCCTAGTCGTCACTTTTGAATATAACCGAAATAAATCAAAAAATATCAAACGCACACCTTATTTTCAATCTGTGGTAGAAAGTTAAACATATCGCTGGCAAGACCGAGTAACGGCTGACCCCCCACCATGCTTTAGTCACTCGTCAGACGGCTGCGAACACAGTAGTGTATTTTGGTGGGCCAAAAAGTGCGAAAAAACTTCTGTGGTAAATTCACCTACGACGTCCCAACAGGTATGTACTTTTGACTGTTATAACTCTATAGTTAGTAATCGCTACAGACAAAAACTCAACACTGTATCTCAATTAATTTCTGAGTTATGGCGGTGGGCAATGTTATATGCTAATATATCCGGGAGTGCTGCTCGCAACATTGCCCAGCACAATTTCACCGTTAGGGTTGTCACTCAAGATGTGATAACGGAATTAAAAGGACAACTATATGCATATCTGAATTTTGACTTTTTACTTAGACTAACTTACTTTTTATGCACTAAATATGGCGTCTCTTGTGCAGGATTAACCAACCGAGAGCTTGGACCAACAAGTTTAGTCTTGTCCAATATAAGCAGGTATTTTTTTTTATTTCAAATTGGTAACAATTATCTGTTCAAAGGAACACATTTTTACATCAGGTTGTCACTCGGCAAAGTGGCGATATAATTTGACTCGTGCTGAAGCTGTTAACAATAGCCTTTATACCTCGGACCTTATCATCTGAGCTATGGGGCCATAAAACCCTATATTTTAAAAGATGCTTACAGCTAAGATTAGACTTTCTTCATTTATACAGACTTAAACACATTACCCTCCTTTAGGTTTCGACTTAGTCGCGTAAAATCAAAAATTGACAACCCTAATTCACTTTCATTTTTGTATGAAGGTGTCACAAAATCGATTCACAACTTTGCCCACCGAATTTAGGTGGAGAATCCGACGTCAAAAAAGACTTTTAATTATATGGAATGAGGTCATAGTTAATGTATATTATAGGTTTTTAAGGACCTGATGATAAAGTCGTCGATGCCAAAGTTATTAGCGTTTATACAAAAGTGGGCAATGTTGGAAAAAAGTTTTTTTTTTGGCCCGCAGCTTTGAGAGGCATTTTCACCAGTAAAAAGGCGTATTTTTGTATTCTATTCATAACAGACACCAAGAACAGAGTCCAAAGGTGTTATTAGTACAGACTTTTAATTCAAAAAGTTATTATAAACGTGAAAAAAATAGCAATAATTGCAAAAAGCGGGCAAAGTTGTATGGTTTTACGGTACTATAATACGACCCTAAGACCGCAGAACCAATAGTACATTGTGTATTAAGGGTGGTAAAGAAAGAATTGCAAACGAGAGTCTGTTAGAAGCCCGAAGCCGAAGGCTGAGGGCTTTAATGACTCGAGTTTTGTATTTCCTTTACCACCCGTGTAACATACAATGTTTTTCATCACAATTGCGAGGAAACGAAATAAAATCAGACAAAAGATCATATTTTTAACTTATTAGCGGTAGACTACATCATTGTCTGTGACTTACCACAGATAATCTCAAACGTGTTCGGAGTCCGATTCTAGCGACAGTCGAGATCAATAGTTTATATACGAGATTTTTAGGAAATTGTATGCAACTGACATTTAATCTCGAACGAAACTTCATATCGAATGGCACAAGAATTGGGATCCTGACGTATTGTGATAGTTTGAGTCCACGTATAATATTTAAAAAAAAAGCTATTACGGACTTTAGTTACGTAATGGTAAAAAAAGGCCCTCGGGTATTATTTTGGATTTACGGTCGATTTTTCTAGCATGTTAGGACACTATTTACGAGCAAGTGTGATGAAAACACATTTACATGCTCTGCAATCATAAGACTACCATTGCCAATGCGTTACCTAATCTGTGGACCTACATGGAATGCCTCTATGCTATTAATTTCACCGGCTTTCTTATCCCTACGACGCACAGACCACTTACGTAAGTGGTCTGTGCTACGACGGAATGCAGCAATACGAACACATCTGCTTGGCGCGGCAGCGCGGCATAAACAGTTGCGGGCCTATTATGATCGTGTTTATTGATGTGGATAAACGTGGATAAAATTTAATATCTGTCACTTTCTGACTAATACGAAGAGCGAGAGTGTCAAATGCTTTATCCACCACCATCAAACGCGGGTCATGGTAATTATTTAATAACCATAATATTAAAACATTGGCTTCTTGTTCTTGCAAGTACCCTAAACGGTAACGACAGCAATTAACTTCTGCAGTCCAATCCACGCTATAAATTCATCTATTTTCTTAACAACGCCATCTGCAAAATGTTATCAAAAACATTGAATTTGATTTTTGCGCCATCTAGTGTCGAGTAGCTTTTTAACAAATTACAAAAAATTTACCGGAAACGCTCATGTAGCACAACTTTTCACAACATGTCAATGTCAACTATACGTCAATGAAAGCAATCGTCATGACAACAGAACACATCAACTACTACTAGGAAAAAATGCGTAAAGTGAAAAGATATTGAATAAATTATCAATTAAAATGGAGCTCTTTAACTTTTGGGCAGTACTACAATGGTATTTGAGACCTCTTATAAAATGGTTTCTTCGGAAAACTACTCGATTATGCGAGTTACAAAGGATCTGTTACGGTGATAAACCTGGAGCGGAGAGGTCGTGCAACGTAGAAACATCTCTAATGCTATCACGAACACCAGACGTGAAACAAGTAGTCTCATACCTAGATGCAGTAGTGCACGAGCGAACGTTTGTTGCAAAAAACTTTCCTGACATACTTAACCCCTCAGTGACTATCATTCTGAGAGCGAAGAAAATCAATCCTAAACTTCACGATACCTTTATTGTGTCGTTTCGGCGATGTCTTGAACAAATCTGGAGCTATAGATTATTATTGGAAGAAGTGGAAGAAATGCGTAGGACTCAATATGACAGTACAGTGAAGGCACATGAGGAGAAATTATTAAAACTATGGTCCTTGTTAGTACCTAATGAAGAACTAGAGAGTAGAGTGACTAAACAATGGCAAGACATAGGATTCCAGGTCAGTAGGTATTTAAGTCTGTGTGATATTTCATTGTGATATTGTCATAACCAATTCCCCTTATAACCAAATTTGGGATAGGCTGTGTTGATTAAATGATATTTAATCAGAGTAAAAATTGTTTTTGTCCTAGCCGGGGATGTGATATTTCTTCACAAAAAGAATGGTATATAATTAAATAATGAAAAATTGCACTTACCTATTCTGAATACTACAGCTACACGGGCTGGGCCGTGATATTAGCGGGGCCCTGGGCTAATACTACTTAGGGACATAATTATACTAATTAGGGGGATTTTTTCATCGATCGTCTATTTTTGAATTTGACTTGACTTAGCTGGGGCCCCTTGAACCCACGAGCCCTGGACTGAAGCCCAAAAAGCCATATGGTAGATCTGGCCCTGACTACAGATTAAATAATTGCATGCTCTTGTTTGTTATTGTAAATAAATAATCAATTTTCTTCCAGGGCGACGATCCTAAGACTGATTTCCGTGGCATGGGTTTGCTTGGATTGGAAAACTTGTTGTTTTTTGCTTCAGAGTATCCCCAAGCATCAAGCCATGTGCTGAGTCATTCTCACCACCCAAAGTATGGGTACACTTTTGCAGTTGTGGGCATTAACCTTACCTCCATGGCATATTACTTACTAAAGGATGGCTCTGCTAAGACTTATATGTTTAACGCTAGACAATACTTGCCTAACATGACCTTATTCCATAAGTTTTACTGTTACTTGTTTTATGAATTTGACAAAATGTGGATAGAATCAAAACCAGAAAATATGATGGAATTTTCAATAATATTCAAAAAGTTTGAAAATTCAATCAGGACTGAGTTAGCTGATCCTGCCTCAGTGTTTAGAATTAACATAGAAGTTGATACAATATAAAATATAATAAATTGTTTCTAGTCACATTTTTTCTATACTTATCACTTTAATTTATTTAAAATTCTGGCTAATGATTGAAATTGCACTTAAATTCTCGGTCCTGCCTGATACTTAAGGATATTGTTTGAAGTACAAATAATAAATGTTCGAAAGATTGTGGCTTTGTCTAATTTAAATGTTTTGGTGATAAGTGATTCAACTCTAAAATAAATAGTACCAGTTATAGTTGTATGTAATTTAACATAAGTCTGTTTGGCAAATTGTTTTGTAAACAGACCTCATGTAGTCATAAAAACACTCTTTATGACAAGTTTTATGGTGTTACAACCCCACTGTATACATACAATCAATCAGGTCATAATGTGATCACATGTGCATGTGCATGTTTCAAGACACTGGTGAGATGTCAGTTTTTAAAGTTTTAATAGGTATTTAATCTACTCAATTAACAAAGTAGCATGGGTACAGCAGAGTTTAAAAATACGTATACCATTTACAATCAATATTATACAATGGGGCAAAAGTGGTTCATATTTGTGACCTCAACTGTATAATTAATGAAATTATCTATGGATATAGCTTTAGTTATTCGGATTTGCATGCTTAAGGTTTTTAATAAGAGGTAGGGTAAAACACACAATTATTGGCATCCAAAAGATAGTGGTTTCAACTACTAACAACGGATGTGTTGTCTACATGAATACGCAGCCAGAAATGTCAACTTGGATTGTGATGCGTCTTGTAGTGGATTGAAATCGCTTATCGCTCTCGATTGAAATTAAGTTCGTGGTGCCAATAATCAGTAGTGTCAACAATAGGGCAGTTTCCTTGTAATGGGAATTTGTTATTTTAGGGTTATCTAGTATTCTGGTATTTAACACGTTGCCTGTGCATGCCCCATATATTATATACATGCTCAAACGTGCAAACAGATTTTTTTTGTACTTAAGTATGTTAGTTCATATGTGCAATCATATTAGAATGCTTTAGCTCACACGTGCATATTTTTATAACCCTTCAAGTTTGCAAAGGGCTATGCCTCACATGTGATACACTCACGTGTCGTTGTACCCACAAAATGCATCATATATGGGGCATGCACAGGGAAGGTGTTAAATTTACCTGTAGTTTTACGTCTATGTATATTTTATGCTGCACACTTTGACAGATACTCGTATATACTTATGCTGTCATTGCCGTTTAACCTTTTTCAGGCCGCACCCATCTAGATGCAATACATATTCAAGTTTTTTTTATTAGGAATTAACAAGCGAGGAATGTTGCTCGTAAATTAAATTCGATTATTAAACCTTAAGTCAAGGTTCTAAGGTTGAAACCGTAAGTTAATGTATGTATCAATAACTTAAATTTAAATTCGCGTAAAGAACGAGTCTTTAATAATGTTGTTAATAAAAAGCCTCTTGTCTGAAAAAGGATCGTGTGGTGCCGTTATATCCGTCGAAATGAGGAGTCAATTGTCACTAATTTTATTTTAGTGTAAGTAATGAGGTTGCTTGAGGCCTTATTTAGATAAAATCTCGATCTTTAGTGAAGTAATTTGTGTGTGCGTGTTTTTATTAATTTATGGTTGAAGCAAGAAAAGAGCTTATAATGCCTATTTTACTTGTATATTTTGAACACAGGATGAAATGCTACTGCTAATAAAATGCATAATATTTGTCTATATGTTTTATTAAAATGCAGTTTTAAAGATTTTGACATAATCTTGATCACAAGTGACGTTATTGATAACTAGAGCCAAACTTCATTACGTAAATCAGTGAATCAGTCTTAATGAAATCACTGGGTATATAAATCAGAATCAAAAATGTACAAAACTTAATGCTTGTCATGTTGAGTCCAATATTTACAATCTTAATACAAAAGTAGAAAAATTTGAACAATACACAACTTATTTCTAGTCCATTAAAACTAAATAAATAAATAAATCTTGGACGGACACGACAATTATAATTTATATAGGTAGGAAATACCCTTTTAAATGCCAACATAAATGCTATCCTTATTATGTACATTACGTTGCTCTACATACTGTACTGCAATAAGGTTGTAGTGTCTAAAATAGAACTTATTGCACTGTACTTTTTTTAAGAAAAGTCTTGCAAATAGTTTGTTTTTCGTCTGCCACCCTTCTCTACAATACATACAGTAGTGGCCACATATTTAGGAACGTTTGTGTTATTCCTGTACAATTGCCTAGTAATAAAATTGGTCAAGATTTTTTCATTTGATGGCCTAAATTGAAAAGTCATATTTGTAGGCAATGGAATGGGGAAAACGCAAGCGTTCCTAATTATGTGGCCACCACGCCGCAATAAATAGCCGCACTTATATGAGTAGGTAAATAACTTTTTGCCATCTTAATAATCATTTTAAGCATGTAAAGTATTGAGTAAAAATTTACTTTTTTAATTGACACCTGGTGGCCCGTCTCAATTTTTTTTTTTTTAAAGTGGTCTGTTCCAGTAGTCAATGGTATTTTCTGCAAAAAAACGACTTTACTTAAGATAATTGAACAAACAAAATCAAAAATTATAACTATTTACACCTGGCTCCATTTATACAAAATTACAAATAGTAAATTGTTGCAACGACAAATCGACTATAAATTACGATAGTCGAGTAATATAAAATAAATAGACAAAATACACAGAACATAAATAATCACCATAAGATTTTGTTTTTTAAATTCCTTGTTACTAAAAAATAAAATGCTGTGTCAGACATAGACATTTAATTATTTGCTCTTTTTGTCTTTTTTTGTCTGTTTTACTGGTTTTGATCGCCCAGCTTTAATAATTGCAATCAGAGCTGTGATGGCCACAAGGCCAAACCCTGTGCCTCCTATCTGCCAAACCCAAGGGTATTTAGCCATCAAGTCCAGTCCAAAGTCAACACCATACTTGATCATCTCCACGGACCAGTCCACAAGTTCATCACTGCAAAAATAAAACATTTAATTAGTAAATAATGTCAACTTAGACACCCAACATTTTCATGACAATTAGTTAAAGTACTTACAATGGAGATGCCAGCAAAGGAATTGATTCTGCTTTTGCATTTTTGTACCAATCCTGAGCAAATGTGACAAATGATTTGACATCATTCTTAGGTATGTTGTACCTGTAAACTTTTCCAAGTCGGAAGCTGCAATAAAAATAATTTGAACTGTGTTACACACTTATAATCTTATAGTGGTTCAATTTTAAGAACAAGATGTGGTTTTAAACTTACAACAAAAACGCTGGTAGTTTAGTGACCTTGAACCTCTTAGCAGTATTGAGACCTGCTAAGTTGGCATCTATCCGTGCAACATTTATCCGCCCTCTGAGCGTCGCTCCAACGCCCTCCCACACTGCATGTAGTCTTTGACATTCAACACAGGACGCTCCATAGCTAAAAACATACTTGTGATAAAGCTAAAATTTGACCCCCTTGACCTATAAGAATTTTAAAGCTCAAATAAATTAAGGAAATGTCAGTAAACTACAAAGGTGAATTGCAAAAATATTGTATGTTAACGGGCTCAATTAGAAAATCCTTAACTTTTTCCTTTGTGTAACGAAGATTAGCCATATAATCATATTTATAACTTTCATTAGACAAAGGAAAAACAATGGAAGAAAGTTACGCTATCTCAATTGAGTCCTTAACTATGTACAATATTTTTGCAATTCACCCACAAGTCAAACCTTGATCCTCCTATAATCAGAGTTCAAAGGTCCTACACGTGTCTTAAAATTTGGTGCTTATTAAAAATGGGGAATTTTGCATAGGAACATTATGAAAAAACATTCTATGGCAGTAAGAAGAAAATATACAGGAAAATGATGGTTTCTGTACAGGATATGGATAATATATATAATGAGACGGCACAAAAATAAGATAAATATACTCAATGTATTTTTTTTATAACAAATGTGAACTTACAACATAATGAACCAGTCTCCAGTAGTGGCCCCAGTAGCAGCCTGCGTTATGTGCTCAAAGATTTTATCATTGAGCTCTTTAACTGCTGGGGATTGGTTCTTTTCAAGAAAACCATAGATTTCATTCTCATCTGGTTCGCCTACAAAACCAATAGAATTTGTTTTATCTTAAGTTTAATTCAAACAAGCTTTGAGAGGCACACACTTAACAGTTTCCTTTAACAATAATGTTGCTAAAGAAAAACAAGATATGTAAAAACAAGGTAAACAGATACACACACATATAAATACTTAAAAACATCATCAACATCTACATATCTATTAAAACAAGTCTCTCTTACCACTGTATAACAATGGTATGCCGTGTCTGAAGAAAACAATTGCGGGTTCTTTAGTAGGGCTATACAGCCGTGCTAAGTGGCTGTTGATAATCTTCACAGTTTCTGCACTTAAGTGTTTGTTAAGGTCTTCTTGCAATCCTTCCAAGACTCCGCTTAACTTCCCGCACAAAACACAATCGGGCTTCGCTGTAAGTTATTAAAGTTGGTATAGTCATTATTATAAAGCTACTTGCATAGCAATTACCATTTCAATTAAAAGTCGGTTCATTTAAACGAAAACATCAACTCCTTACTGAACAATACGATAAGCTTTTCTCTTTCCTTTATCAATTGCAGAAAGTCATCATCACTTATTGCTCGCAAACTATCACTATCCGCAATAACTGCACTAAGTAGCAATAGAAAAATACCGACTTTTAGTTGCATTTTAACAAGTTGAGCTAAGTAGGGAAGCAAAGTAAGGTTACTTTTTTCTTTATTTATGAATTTTATGAAGGTGGCGGTCTGAATCACAGATTATATATAAGGAAGGGTATATCTCATACATAGATATATTACCTCTATGCTCTCACAACATTAACGCTGCGGCCACACCTGCGGGCTTCGGGGTTTCGTGTTGATATCTGACTGACCGTGAATGTCGGACTGATCGTGAATGTCCAACTTTATATTTAGGATTTGACAGTCAGATTTGACATATTGATGTCATTGGTCCCGTCAAGTCAAATGTCACTCAGCAGTCAGTTGCTGTTACGAATCGCATCGTGCGTGACATTCTCTTTATTTGTGATTCTTGACTGTAAAGAATTTGTTTGTTTTGTTTAGTCCTTGCTTGTACAGAAGATTTAAATATCAGGTATTAGCTCATATGTTTTGTGATATTGTTATCGTTTAATTTTCAGTGTTCTCAAGTGTTCCATTTAATTCTAGTTTACTAAACAAGCTCGCCTTGTAATACTTTGTTCGATACTCCCGCTTCAACATTTTGTACCCGAGTCTAAGTGACCTCCTACATCTTTACATAGTATAGTATTGGTGCAACTCTGTACCATTCGTCATAAATTAAAGAAAGAAGTGAGTCATCGAGGCGGGAACGGGCGATAGTCACGGAATTTGGGAGTGTTGTTTTCTTGAACGTAAACTTTTTCCTCCTTTAAGACATATTAAGGTGTTGGCCACTACTAATTGATTTTGCGATTAACAATCCAATTAAAGTTGTACAAGTAATAATACTGAGGATTCAATGGACTTCTGGAGATTTTTTTTAATAATCTTGACTTAATAGTATGAATTATATTCCAGATAATTTTGTTATAACCATGGCCGACATAATCGAAGAAAAAGTGATAATGACACCAAAGTGTAAAACATCAACTTCCACTACCCTAGTGGTGGAACGAAAAGCAGTGCTCCCTGAAGCTAGTGATAAAATACATGTGGCTGGAGGAGACCACACTGGCATCATTATCAATAAGGAACAAGTTTATGGTATGCAAAATCTCTTTAACTATGCATGATTTTAGTTTTTAAGTGTGGACTTATTAAACATTACATTAAATGGCATAATTGTATGGTAAATCTTGGATTTAACTTAACTGGCAGGCCTTACAAATTTGAAGTTATGTTATGACCCATTAACCTAGTTGGTAGTATCCCTGCCTACGAAGTTAGTGATGATGATGATGATGATGGGTGGGGACGCCCGGCCGGAACAGGCGGGCGGTCGATCCGCCCAGTTCCCCGTGGTTGAGCCATAGGTTACTGGCCCGGCGACGCTCCCATCCAGCATGGATCCCATCTTCTCGTTTTCCTACAGAACAAAAGTGCGTCCCGTAGGTTTATGCTTTTTAGTGCCTCGTTAGAAAGCTTGTCCTCTCCGAATGTGCGGTATCTCAGTGACGAGTACATGACACACTCGGCTAGGACATGCTGGCTTGTTTCCTCTTTTCCACAATGTGGGCAACGGGAGTCTTGTCTGATTCCTATTACCGTCAGGTGTCTGTTGAGCGGGCAGTGCCCTGTCAACACACCTCTGCCGTCCAACGGCAGAACGCTGCAAGTCAAAAACCCTAGTTTTGAGAAAAACGCGTTTAAAGGTTTTTATGTTTCATGCTACAAATCACCTATTATTTATTGTTTTCAAGTGTTGGTGGTTTTTGTAATTTATGAGTATTTATTCCTTCTATATAGCCGAATAGTCAAATAATTATTAATGAATATAATTAATATAATATATGCGATAAACTGTTTTGCCAAAAGAGCTATTATAAAAAAAAAGCATGAAGGCCTGGGCAAAGCGCTACAAGTTGTAAATTGAAGCGTTATGCCGTGTTTATGAACTAAGTACTTATGACGTTTTGGCTTTTTCTCATCTCGCTTTTCTCTTTTTAAACGACAATACAATATATTAGAACTATACTTTTACATGTTTTAGTCCGTTAAAATTGCCTTATTATATTAGGATATTTACTGTTGTCTGTTTATTTTTTATGATGTAAGGTCACTGTGGGGAAGTCCGGCATACTTTATTTTTTTTTGACTTCGGAGTGATCTAGCTGCGTTAATTATAGACCTACGTTAACGCTTGTAATCGCATACGATGAAAAATTTCATTAATAATAGTTAAGCTATAGTGACGGATCAATTTAATCACATATTAAGCTAAAAATATGGTATTTTTTAAAATTCGGCGAGTAGACAGACTTTTCCCTGTAGTTCAAGGTACGAGTAAGTCCGTCTAGTAATGATATCAGCCGTACTATGGGTGCTTATATGTTCGGATTCGAATCCTTAAAAAGCTTGAAGCAAGACAATGATAAACTACGTACAACGTACGGCTGCGGTTAAGAACAACCGAGGACTACAGTACATACATACTTTGGTTTTCAAGTACAAGCATAGGATGTAAATGTATGAACGTTCAAATAATTAGATATTTTGATGTCAAGAAAATATGACGTACGACACACAACCATATTTTAAAATTCAAAAGGAATGAAAAGTATACTAATAAAATGTGTAAATAGATATAATAATATAACATACATACATTAAATCACGCCTGTTTCCCAGAGGGGTAGGCAGAGACCACTTCTTTCCACTTGCTACGATCTTGACAAATTTCTTTCGCTTCTTCCAAATTATAATAATATAATAATTATAGAATATGAAGCCGATGATCATGGGTTCGAATCCCGGTAAGGGCATTTGTTTGTGTGATCTACACAGATATTTCTTCCTGAGTCATGGGCTCATAGGTGTTTTCTATGTATATATGTATGTATTTATATACCTTTATAAGTTTGTGTATGTCGTCACTTAGCACTGATAGTAAGTACATTCTTTGCTTAGTTTGGGGCTAATATTTAAATATTATATTTATTTAATAGGTTTTTTTAAATTTTATTTTCCGTCACATAGTGCTGAGGGTGAGCATTTCCTTACTAGTTTCGAGATTAAAATTGTTAATAAACACAAACATCATGTGCAATGTCGAAATAATTAATTTATCTACATATATCCTAATGAAATCTTTATAATATTTAAGTCGTAAAAACAGTTGGTAACCTCTGATTCAAGGGAAATCCGGCATATGACGGACTTGCCTTGTACAGAGTAGACGGACTTTCCAACTTAAAGAAATTTTAATGTAATTTCTAATTTGATATTTTGGAAACGCAACTGTATTAAATATGCTATCTCATTCTATAAGCTTTTAAAGTCAATGTAACTGTCTCTTTTTCACTCAGTTGCCGCGTTTTGAATTGACGGTGATGCAGCACATAGATTAAGCAAAGCGCTGCAAGTGGACATGACGCGTTCAGACTTATCCGTTTCGTAGTGGCCATTTAGTACTTGCAGTGTTCTGTTATGATCAATCGGCATTACCGGTTTTGATATAAAACATCACAACTGCAGTCATGGTGTTTTGGCTAGTTTTATGCAGATTTGCCGCGTTTTGACAGATTTCTACAGCCTAAACTAAAACATATATTTAAATGGACTTTCGTAGGTATGATAGAAGCACTCACGAGGAATCGTTTGATGCAAGTTAACACAAAACGCTGTAACTCGAGTTGCAGCGTTCTGCCGTTGGACGGCAGCCTGTTAATATACTAAGATTGTACTTACCAAGATTTAGAAGATACCTTGTTCTGTTTTTGTTTACCCTACCAATTAGGAGTTTGGACTGTCTGCATCCTTGTGCTGTTATCCACTCCTCATTGGTCTTTGCTTCTATCCTTTTGGCTATGACTCCCTTTGTGACAGTTGCCGATATCGGGAGTACCGGCTCTGGGCCTGTGTACTGCCGGTCTGCCCCTGCTCTGGCCAGTTCATCTGCCTTCTCATTCCCTGTTGCTCCGCTGTGTCCTGGTACCCACGCTAGTGTGACTTGTGTTATGTCCCCTAGGGAGTTCAGTGCATCTCTGCATTCCTGGATTAACGAGGATTTGATTTCCGCGTTATCTAGGGCTTTTAGTGCCGCTTGACTGTCCGAGTATATTATGACGTTGCTCCCCGTTGTATCGCTTCTTTCCTTGAGTGTCCGAGCACATTCCATAATGGCGTACACTTCGGCCTGGAAGACGCTTGTGTAGCCCCCTAGTGGTAATGTTGTGTGCTCATTCAGTTCCTGTTTGTATATGCCAGCTCCTGCTCTTTTGGTTGAGGATTTCCAGGAACCGTCTGTGTAGCATGTAGTTTTTGGTTCCATTACTACCAGTTCCCAGTTTTCTCTCTCTCCTATGTGTATTCTATATTTCTTGTCGAATTTCTTCCTTTTCTTGATTAAGTCATTGTTTAGCATAATCATGTCCATGTTTATCATTGACTCTTTTTGTATGCTTGCATGTCTTCTGTCCCTCTCGGTCCCGATCCATTCTCTGCTCATTTTTATTCTGTACCACTGTTCCGTGGCTCTCTTCTCCACCTCGAGATGTACCGGGTTCAGCCCTAGCATTATCTCCAGGGCTTGTGTGGGTGCTGTTCTCATTGCCCCGGTCGTCATGAGACATGCTAGCCTCTGGACCTTTGACAATTCCTTCTCCATCTCCTTGATTTTTGCTCTGTGCCACCACACTATGGCTCCGTATATCAGTCTGGGGAGAACCACTGCCTTATAATATCCATTGTGTTATTAGTGGTCTTAGTCCCCATTTCCGACCTATGGCTTTTCTGCATTGCCATAGAGATATGACGGCCTTTCTGCATTGCTCTTTTATATGTGTCTTATACAATAGTTTACTGTCTAGTACCACACCGAGATATTTTATTTCTTTCAGTACTTCTATCTCCTCGCCTTTAACTTTGATGGGTGTCAGCGTAGGCAGCTTTCTCTTGTTGGTAAAGAGTAGTATTTTTGTCTTGTTCGGGTTCAGGTCTAGTCCTCTACGTTGGCACCAGCTTAGTACCTGTTTGATCCCTCTAATCATAATTTCTCTCATTACACTTAGAGTGTTGCCTCTCACCAGCAGTACCCCGTCATCCGAGTACGCCTGCAAGTGTATGCCCCCTCTGTTGGTTTCTTTGATGAGTGAATCCAGCAGGAGACACCATAGGAGTGGTGACAGGCATCCCCCTTGCGGGAAGCCTCTATGTGTCTTTATCCTTATTGAGTCCCCGCCCAATTGTGCTGTGATTGCCCTCTCTGTGAGCATGGCCATTATCCATTTTCTTATTGCGGGGTCTATGTCGCCCCTGCGTAAGCTTTTCTCTATAGCTCCGAAGGTAGCCCTGTCAAATGCGCCCTCCACATCGAAGAAGCATCCCAGTGCCATCTCCTTGTCTTCTATAGCTCTTTCTATTCTTGTGGTTAGGTTGTGCAGAGCTGTTTCTGTTGATTTCCCTTCTACATAAGCATGCTGGTGTCCATGCAAAGGCAATGTCCCCCTTTGTATGCTTGTCCTTATCTGTATGTCTATAATTTTCTCCAGTGCTTTCAGTAAGAACGATGAAAGGCTGATGCTCCTGAAGGATTTTACATCTTTATAGCTTTTCTTGCCTGGCTTCGGAAGGAATATCACCTTTACCTCATTCCAAATTGTTGGGATGTGGCCTAGCTCTAGGCTACTCTCGTAGATTTCTTTGAGGCTTTTCCAGATATGTTTCCAGCCCTTTTGTAGCAGGATTGGTATCACCCCGTCTGGGCCAGCTGCTTTGTATGGGGCGAATGATTTTATGGCCCATTCCCCTACTGTGTCGCTTATTCTCGATATCGGAGATTTCTCTGTTACATTACTTATGTCTGTAATGGTCTCAACCACAGGTGTGTCGTCCTCTTTGCAGTCGGGAAAGTGTGTTGTTACCATCAGCTGTAGTATTTTTTTGGGGTCTGTTACTTCGGTCGATCCCACTATCAGGCTGCCCAATTGGCAGGATCTCTCGTTCGCCAGTACCCTTACTATTCTTGCTGCCTCTGAGTATCGCTGTATCTCTCCAGTGAATGTCTTCCATCCCTGTGCTCTTGATTTCTCCCTTGTGTAGGTGTATTTGTTTCTAATACCTCTATATTCGTTCCAGCGTTGATCCCCGCCCTTTTTTAGGGCCCGTCTTAGTGCTTTACGAGTTCTTTTGCGAAGGTTCTGTAGCTCTTTGTTCCACCACGGCTGTCCTTTGTCCCCGTTGCACGTCCTCTCTGGACATGCCGCGTGGTATGCTTGTGTTATGGCTTTGTTCAGATCCTCGGCCGCCCGGTTCAGTTCTCTGTGTGTTTTGGGGCTGTTGAGGCTCGGTTTCCATTCACTCAGTAAGTTGTCATATTGTTCCCAATCTGTTTTCCTTGGGTTTCTTATCTACGAAGTTAGTACGAGTAGTTCCTGGGTTTGTGCGATGAGTGTGCTAGTGTTCGTTTCTGGATTTTCCTTTGTATTTCTCATAATATAAGTGGGTTTGTCGTTGTCTGGTACCCATAGTACAAGCCGAGACCTTAGTTTGGGCGTCAGGTGAATTTGTGTGAGTTTGTCTCCTGAGATTTGTTTTTTTGCCAAGGATTTGAAATTGATTGGATAATCTAATTATAAATTAGATTACACCATTAGATTGCAGTGTTTCGAAGATCTTATTAGAAATTGTTGTTACTTATTTGGCTGATTGTGCATAGTGCATACTCATTAATTGGAAATGTCTGAGGTAACTACATTTTATAATCATCAAGTATTTTTGAATTACACATGTCATAGACATGGCAACATAACTGAGCTATATTTATACTGACAAGAGTACAACATACATACAAAAAACCTCTATGCCATGCTACTTAATAAATTGTGCAGCTTTGGATTCTTACTTAACCCATTGGCTATTTACTAGGTATGTAATATGGCACTGGATGGGTTAAATAATGATTTGGTCGATTTGAATAGGATTCATAGTTAATAAAATACAAGTCGCACCTTCGGTAGAACAAGGGCACAATTACTATATGATTATAGGGGCAATTGTGCCCTTGTCCTGCCGAAGGTGCGAAGTGATAAGGACGTATTGAATAACTCATTTCTCATACCTTCCTGCTGAAGTACTGATAACATTGAATACCTACCACAGGAATTATGTTTTGTAAATTACATTTCATTTTTATTTGTTCCATTGACCCACTTAAGTTCATTAAGTATACTAAAAAGTTTATTATAACAGTTTTGTTTTTTATAAAAATAGTTATAAATAAGTTCTAACCTAAAATGCAATTATTAAAAAAAAAAGGTGTAATGATATTTATGTTTTGATAGAGCTTGTTTAACTTAATGCATCCTCCACTGTAATTTATTTATAAGTATGTTCTTATAACTGAGACCAACTGGCCGTAGACTGAAGTAGTAATTATCTCTAATAACATTAATTAAGCCCATCAAGTTTTCTTCGACACTAGATAACATTGTACAATGAACTCTGTTTCTGCTTCTCATTAAGTGGCTACTCATTAACCATTGCAACATTAACAAACGCTGAGTAAGTAATTCATTTTGAATGATATCTATAAATAACTAGTTTATCTAAATTGTATATCTTCACGATTTAGGGGTTAAAATACTAATTTCAATGTCATATTGTGCCTTTACTTTCTCAACCTCGTATCTGATCGAATAGTTAGATAGGAAAAGCACTTGTGTACTCTAAAGAATAAAGAGTACATTTCCATCCAACTATTCAAACAGATACGAGGGCCGTTCCGAAAGTTTCTAGCTGTGTCAACATTTATTGAAATATATTTATATTGTTGATGGATATTTTAGGCAAATTCCAATATAAACATTGTGTCCAAAAATCATAGATGTAAATCACTTCGTTTGTTGTTTACGATTTTTTTAACACTAGACGTGTTAACGCTTTGAAAAATATGCAAGCGACGTATTTCTGGGCTAAATTTTTGCTATAATTAATACGGTCTCTAAAATTGTAACCTTTTAATTTTTTCCAATATAAATATTACAAAACGTGTAGTATATTAGTCCTATTTTAAACCATACGTTTCCTTCAACATTCTATATTAGAATATGGAGTAAAAAAGCCTTGAAGAAATGTCTAAATTAGAGTCTCCAGGTAAATTCAGTGACTTTCAATGAAAGCATTTTGTGCAGTACTATATTTGGGAATAGAGTAAAACAAGCTGCTTAAATATATTAAAAATACTGACGATTCCATCACGGGCAATATCATCAGAATCAGACGACCCCTTTAGATTTGACACAGGTTTTGAATACCAAAAAGCCGATGATTTCACCAAAAATTCAAATTTCATAGAAAACGACTTCTTTGTGAAAAGTTAATATAAAAAAAAAACATTTTTTTTTTACTAATACATACATAGGTACATACATTAAATCACACCTGTTTCCCAGAGGGGTAGGCAGAGACCACTTCTTTCCACTTGCTACGATCTTGACAAATACTAATTTTACTAATATTTTTTTTATTTTTTTTTTACTAATATTTTTGACAAAACCTGTTCGTAATAAAATTTGATTTATGAATGTATCAACAATATTAATATACTTAGTTCAATAAATGTCGACACAGCTAGAAACTTTCGGAACGGCCCTCGTATGAGGATGAGAAAGTAAAGGGATGATATTCATTGTTATTTTATCAAGTACCAATTACTTCATTTACATACATGCTATTTTTCTTATATGCAAAGACCGAAAGATTCAATTGTACTTACCTACTTACAAGTCATTATAATAATAATGAAATGATTTTCGTTGGTAAGCACATTTTTTTAATGTTTGTTTGTAATGGTTTATAGGGGAAAAAGTTATCAATATGTTCATGTTCCTCTTTACCTTTTTAACCATAATAACTATAATGTTATAATCTGCGATAATGTTTCTAATGGCATTCATTGCAAAGTATTTATTTATATTTTCATGCTATTTTAATGTTCGTTTTGCAAAGTAAGTTTACGTAATGTTGATTTAAAAATAATGAGCTTTCGTGATATGGCGCGTACCTATAGCTTTTTGCGTGCGTATCATTCAGGCATAACACGCGCCGCACGAAAATACCTATTACGATGTAAGTACTTAGGTATAGTCACGGTAAGAAAAGGTTCGTCACTTTTCGACTCTTTTTCAACGTTGTTAAGGTCCAAAAGTGACGAACCTTTTCTTACTGTGACTATACCTACAATGTTTTCAATTCAAAACACATGCATCATGTTCCCAATCGGCGCGCCTTGCCGCCATCCAAATTGACGTTGTGTGATTAATTCAATTTAAGTACAGTTGAGTACATAGAGACGTACCTATCCACTTTTGGACATTGTTAGGTACAATGTATACATACATACATAAACTCACGCCTTTATTCCCAGAGTGGGGTAGGCAGAGCTACAGAATTTCCAACAACTATAAAAACTTTTTGATAATTCTGTAACCACATTTTGCACACTTAGGCGAAGATGTTTACCAGTGTATTAGTGACAGGTTGCAAGCCCATCGCCTAACAGTACTACACGCCTTTATTGCCTTAGTCGGCTTTTACGACATCCACGGAAAGATACGGAGTGGCACTATTCTAATCCGGCTACCACACGAGGACAATGTAGTAAGGTGAAAAAGTAGATAAGTAGGTAGGTATATATCTTTGTAGTCGACTGTACAGTCACCGTCATAAATAAGTGATGATTTCTGTACCTTGTCGCTTTTAATCGTTTGACAATTTCGTATGACATTTCAAACACGACTTTAAAGTGACTTCATAAATGATAACTTATTTATGCCGGTGACTGTACGTAGAACTATGTAGTGAGTGGGGCGGGATTTTGTGGATTGAAAAAACTACAGTTGTGAGGGTACAAACGTAGGTAGCTGCAAAATTGTGGTAGCATTTGAATCAAAGATTCAACAATATCTATACATATATTCACACGTTGTTATTATCAGGAAATAAATTTTGTGGAAAGGACCATATTTTTGTAACTTGGGACGTAGTTGACTGTATAATATATAAGATTCCTAAAAATATTTTTTTCCGTAAAGGTTTTTATTTAGAAGTACATTACCTACATATGTAATTAAGATAGGAATAGCTTTTGGTTATGTTATGCCGTTAGACCTAAAGGGTCGAGGCACCCTAAAACACCTAGGACTCTGTTAACTCTGTTAAAATATATAAAATAAAATTTCGGTAAAAACTGCATCGGAAAACGACGATAAGTGAAAAACATGACTGAATATCAATATATTTACAAGTATATTTCGTTTAAAAAAACATGTTTGCATATTTATTTTAGAAGTCGCTTGACGACTCTAAACTTTATCCCCTGTTTATACATATATTTAGATAGTAGGTAACGGAAGCAGGATATGAGATATCAAATATGGACGAAATTCGATTTTCATAATGGAACAATTAGGTACTTGAGTAATATCGTAAGCAAATTATTAAATAAATACTTTTATTTTCAATGCTATATGAAAAGCTCATCTTACCTAATACTTAACTAACTAAAATGAAAATTGAATTCATCTTTCCGAAAGCCCTGTTACTCCAGTTTTGTGGGGCAATGCCTAATTGTTAGTTTTTAAAAAATTGTACTTATTAAATAAATAAAATAAATAAATAATAATAAGAAAAACATTGACCGATTAACCGACTTAAAGTCGCTAAAAAAACTTAAGTAGAAATTACGCCAACAACATGTTACAGGCCCCCGAGGTGAGAGGACGCCAGGAAGTCGTCATACTCTTTATTAAAACACCACAAACACAAAACAATATACTGTCGCAAAGTAGGTACCCTTCGTACCAACCGCAACCCAAGGACAGTTAGGAGTGTGCTTCCCAACTGAGGTGTTCGCAATCAACACACTAAACACGGCCTGCTATATTAATAGTTCATGCGCGACTGTCCCACTGGGAGACAGACGTTAGTGGGGCCCACGTATTGGTATTAGCGCAAGCAGGTATTCTAGCAAAGAAATAATGATCGCGCAACTGCGATACGTAGGTACCTACAGTCAGCAGCAATAGTAGCTACGCAACCAAAGACGTCAAAATGGTCTGCACTCTATTGTCAAGAGTTTACGTCGTGTCTAGATCATTTTGAGCATGTTATTCTGCTTAGCTACTTTTGATGCTGACTGTACTAGCAGTCTCCTAAACTGCCCCATCGATTATATCCCCCCTATCTGCACCTATTCGATTTAAAGAATCATGTTAATCGGTATTTACGAAGTTTAACATAGTTAATACTGGCGACACCCCTGGCCCCTATCCCACAAAACTTTACAAGCGTACAATTTGACAAATTTGTACAGATCTCCATACAAAAAGTTGACAAATTTATTAAATTGTAGGCTTGTAAAGTTTTGTGGGAATAGGGCCTGGCATGTTAATATTACATACAATTATTTGTTTTGTGGCTGTAGATGTAACCGCATTATGCTCTCCTAATTACAGAAAACGGAGTAACAGAGCCATGTCACGCGCAGTTGGAGTTCCGCGTGTACCTTGTGTCAGGGGCCACTGGGTCGCACACGCGCGAGGCGCGCGCGCTTCGCTTCTGGTTCAAGCCTCAGACGACCCCAAACGAGCGCCCGCACGAAGCCCAGGCCTTCTTCCGCGAGCTTGTCAGCCCGCAAGACTTCCCCAAAGGTATCTAACCCTGGTAAAACCCAAACATGTTTACAATTGTAACTGACAACACGAATTAGCGTGACGCGAACACGGACAATGCCTGAGAGCCTAATTTCCTCTCCTACTACTACTACCTATTCACATTCTATATTTCTCCTTTTCGTTCCTTAATTGAAGGACTTTCCCCTCATTTCTCAACGCTTTGCTAACCTGCGCAGCAGAGCGCAAGTCTCCTAAAAGCGATATGGTTTCTCTTTCGCTGGTTCACTTTGGTCCACTGCGTCGCTTAATTTTATCATGTGTGTTAGCTGGTACCGGTCTTTCTTGCTAGAGAAGTCTCTACTCTAGCCCAATTCAGAAATACTTTTTGGTTTTTTCGTCTGACCTTCAAGTTTCCGTAGGTTGCGGAGATGTTAAAACAATATCCCACACCTTTCGTTTTTAGCATTTTGGGAATTTAATTTACGATCGACTACTTTAATCAGGCAATCAAGCGGGTGTTGTTGTTTGCGGATGTGTTAGTCATGTTGACATTAATTAGAATATAGAAAATTATGTACCGCGCCATGTAAAAGTATTTTCCAGTAAGTACACTCGCTTAAACCATAATTATAGCGGTTATTTTTAATGATAATCAAGATAGTAGAGATAATTAAACGGGTTCTTATCATTCTCAATACTTGGCGAGTTTCCCATAATTTGACGAAGTTTGAACCGCATTAAGAACACACAGAATTCTGTTACAAGTGTAATCCTACACAATTTAGACGTAATTTAATGTTGTCATTATGACTGGGCTCATGGTCAACAATGAATAATATGACCATGACTATCGTACTTGATGTACCTAAACAATTAGCAGTAACTACTTTATAATGTTCTTAAACTACTTTTGTAATTAAAAATAATAAGTTACCAACGTCATGTATTACAATCAATGAAACTTTATTTGTACCTAACCAACTATGCAAGTAGATATTATACTGGTGCATAAGTCAAGTGTAATAATAATTTTCTGCACAAAGCAAAAACGTTTATCAATTTAAGTGCTAAGTATAGTAAAAAGGTCTGTACCTATAGATATATTTAAACTTATGTAAACGAGAGTAACATTAAAAGAAATACTGGCTAGTAATGATGTTTTAAATCTTTCCTTTTTCCAGATTACGTGGGATTCATAAAAAAGATTATAAAACTGATGCAACACAAATATCTACATCTGAAAATACTTGAGATAGAATTACGACAAGAAGGATCCGGAACCCCGCCCCCAGGTATGAATTCAATCTATTTTAAGAATTTCGTCATAGAAAACAAAATAGCGCTAAGTGACGGTACAAATCAGCATAGTGTTTGAACAAACATACTATTACTGAAGCCAATTAGCATATTGGAATGCGTTTTATTCATCGCTATGCCAAACAATAGGCGACATTCCCACGCCAATGATAGATAGCTGGAAAATAGCGCGTACCTACTAAGGTACCTACTTGAGTTTTAAGGACACGGACGTAGTGATTTGTCGTTGTCTGCCGTGACTGATTTATCCGTGGATAGCGTGGTTCTTATTTATGTAATATTGGCGTGGAAAAGGTTCAGTTCGATTATAATAAATTATGTTACTTCAGTTTATCCGTTCCGACCGTATAAAATCCAACAAGCAAATAGATGCAAATTTATTTTAGACTTTATGTTATATGGAACGCATTATTGTTAAAAAGTGTGGCTCAATCCTATAGCTTTTTATTGGCAAAATAGGTGGATTTTAAAAGTTTTTATTTAACTTGCAGTGTATGTATGTAAGGGTCAAATCTTGCAAGTTAAATTTGACCCACTTCCCGGTCTCCAATGAAGCTGAAAATTTGCATACGCTTTTATTTCTGATGGCAATACAATAATATAGTACCATCGAGCTGGTCTGATGATGGAGACTCAGGGTGGCCATAGGAACTCCTAAATTACACATTAAAAACCCGTCGTGTTAGGGTTTGTTAAAATCGTCTTGATAACGACTGTTGCAAAAAAAGGTACAGCCAGCAATAAAAGCTTGTCCCAAAAATGAAATTTTTGACGGAAATTTATTTTACAATGTAGTTGTTCATACAGGGGATCGTAGAACTTGACGAAAATATTAAAGGATAAGAGCGCGTTCAGACTAGCGGGAGCCGCGCGGTTGATTATTCTACTAATATTATAAATAGGCATCGGAGTTTTTGTCGCACGGTAAGACTAATAGCAAGCTATGGGCTAAATCTAAACTCTTATTCATATTCATACTCATTTATTTATTTAGGTTTTTTTTATAATCAAGGACAACAACGTTGACGAGTTTAGAAACGATTATTTAATGTTATATTTGGAAAATAAATATTACAATAAAAAATAATTACCATTTATATACTGATTTAATTACGAAAATGTATAAACAAACAAAAGATACATTAAAACACGGCAGAAGTGAATGTTTTAGTCCACACTAGTGGCGAATTACCTATTCGCAGGTGTATCGTTCAAGTTATGAATTTATAATCTAATAGGTTTTTTTTTAACTTGACTAAGATAAATATACACGACCTACCGCTATAGAGGCATTTTAAGATAAATTAAATAAATGAGTATGAATATGAATAAGAGTTTAGATTTATGGCAAATGATGACTCCATAGCTTGCTATAGTCTTACCGTGCGACAAAAACTCCGATGCCTAATTATAAATGCGAAATATTGTGTGCGTGTGTGTGTTTGTTACTTCATCACGCTGCAACGGCTGGACGGATTTGGGTGAAATTTGGAATGGATATATAGATAGCTTATACACTGGATTAACACATAGGCTACCTTTTACCCCGGAAAATGTAAATGTTCCCTAGGGAATAACGATAATCAAAATCTATGCAGACGGAGTCGCGGGCAGAAGCTAGTTTGTAAATAAAATTACGCGGCTACGTCTAATAAAAATGCCTAGGAGATGTTCAAGTAAATAAGAACTGTGCGGTAGCAGAGTAAAACAAAAACCAAAGAATTTTACTAACTAAACGGTTTTTTCTAAGCAGTGCTATTTATATTAAGTAAATGGGCGAAAACCAAAAAGTTGAACCCTTAGCAGATAGTGAAAAACGAAGTTAACCATACAAATAACTAAGGGCTGATTTTTCAATCGCCAAGTAGTTCTATCTGTCATGTAAATTGTAGCTCTGTCCTTTTCTTTGTCATAAGAAAGATGACAGAGCTACATTTTACCTGACAGATAATGTTATCTGGAGATTGAAAAATCAGCCCTAAGGTGAAAAAGTTCCGTAGTGCGAGGAAATGTTTCCTCACATTAAGTATGGCTAATTTTGTTGCAAAATGGAAAGTTTAATTGATAGTTTTCATCTGCTTGCCCAACTTTCTGGTCCTCCCCCAAGTATTTTTTGGGTGCTGGTTTAATCGGTATATTTTGTAATATTGAATATTTTACTGCTGCATTATAATTATATTCATTAAATAACTTTTATTATTTATCGTACAGAATCGAATGGCGTTATTTCAAGTAAGACATATACTTACGTCTATTGTAATGGCTGTATGTATACAAATTACTTTTTTATTGAGTGATGCATGTTCTGTTATATTTATTGATTTTATTTTGTTTACATGCTTCGAAATAAGTTAACTATGCTAATTATTTTATCATATAGTTTATTTTTAAATATTACACTTTGAACATAATGTTTGCGGTCTAAAGACTAATCATTTTAGACACATTTTTATGCCATGCCATACAACACTGCATGATCAATCTAATTAATGTGTATATTATGATATAATATTTATAATTTATGTGAATATAACGGCTTGCCCTGCTTAATAATAACGATATCAACTCAGACTTGTTGTCGGCTGTCGTTTATAAAATTCGGAAAATAAACGTTACGACTGATACAAGGGGAACTCTTTGATTTAGTTGACATGTACAGTTTAGGCTACAAAGATAACTATGTATATGGTTTTGCAAACGTGGATAGATGTATTTTTCGTCGACTGTAAGAATGGACAATCCGACGTTCAATACATGAAATTCCTTTCTTTTCAATACATGAAGTTCCTTTTTATTAAAGCCCGTAAGCGACAACCGGTGACTTGGAAGATTACAAAGCACATATCGTCAGTGATCCTGCAATACCGCGTAACTTATAAATTAATTAAGTTCTAAAATACACCTTAGCACGTAAGTCAGTAAGGTACATTTTGCAACTTATTGATTTTTTTACTTACGCGGTATTCAAAATCATCGACGATATCAATTAGTCGTCTGACTTTACCTTACAAAGTAAAATGCGGTTGTATAACCCTAATATGATAAAATGTCGAATAAAAGGGTTTACCTTTATTTCACACTACATCTTAGTGGTTGATAGTAGCTCGTTAGCATTGGAATTGATAGATGGTAGTGTAATAATAAATGTTCAGGTATGAATCTGTGGTTACAATTTATTATAGGTATATCCTATTTTTAAGAGTATTTCTTTTAATGGGTATTTTACCAATTTTTAGAGTACTTTGGTATTGAAAAACACTCGAATTATTTTTAATCACTAGAAAATAAATATTAATTAAATTAGTATTTGCACATTTCTTACGTTATTTATGTACCTATTTAGTATTTTTATTGGTATATTAAGACGAGCGTGTGTTTCAGCTTTTATTGACGACAGCGTGGTCAACCATACGCCTGTGATATCGGAACAGAGAGTGCTGGACATGATTGAGAATGCATACCCAAATGCACTGACTGTAGAGGACTTTATTACGTAAGTTTTATGCAATTCAATCATTTTTTACAGATGCAGCCAGCATCATTTTAATTCCTCGCTTTTTACAAGCTCGCTTTCTTGTGCGTTGTGCTGTACAAATTTTTCAATTCTTTTTTAAATAACTTTCCGATGAGCTAGAGACTTGAACCGTAAAACATATTATAATTATTACAGAACTGGATGACAATGCAATATGGTCATTACCAAAATAAATATAAAAAACGAGATAACATTTTTTTTTAAATCTTTATAACTCTTAACTTAAACGACGTCATTATATCGACGCATAATATGTAAAGCGTAAAGTAACAGATTGAGAACCCGCGACTCGAAAATACGCTGAGGTGTCTTGCCGACTGGGACAAACAGATATACGCAAAACTTACTATCCAGTAACCAGATTAAAAATGGTTTTACAGCAAGGAAATAAAATTTTCTAAAATAGTAGTAACTCTATTAGTAGACTTACAGTATTCTTATTTCCTGGATAATGTTCATATCATGATGTTGATTGCGATCGTCAGATTGTAATTATAAGGTTACAAATGTATATGCATTTCACAACCCACTTACTGTGCTTAATCGTTGCTTAAATACTAAAGGGCCTCAAATCAAAATGTGTTTGTGTTGCATTTAAATTCGGAATGCTATATACTACTTTAAGTTTTAAATCAAACTATGCCTGTTTTTGTTTTAAGGCCCTTTAGCATTTAAGCAGCGTTATGTTCGATTGCCATGTCCATGCCATAGTAAAAAGTTAATGTGCATTTTTACTTCATTAATTTTGATTTAAGAAGTACGCTTCATATTTTTGACGATTGTCTCCAATAAACCTGAAAGTTAAGTTGTTTATTATACCTATATTAAATCGTTCCCATTTCAGCGCGGGAACATGGTCCAAGACAGAAGTAAAGGATGCCCTGGAGGCACTGGAAGAAAAGGGACTCACGAGAGCGATGTCCGAAGGACTATACATACGACAGCACAGTGTCGATACGCAGGTAAAAAATACAACGTGGCTTAATGTATTTTATAAAGTCCTATCGTATAAGTATGTAGAGTAATAAATTCTAGTCATTTGATAAGTTAAACAAAAATGCAATAAATACTCGTAATGGCTTTACGTAAGCCATCTTATTTGCGAAGCTTTTCTCGTCAAACAGATTATTAGGATAAAAAAGGCTAGTTTTTTATGTAACCTTTATACATTTTATAATCTACCTGAAACATCTATTAAATTTAAAAATACTTGGGTATAAAAAGAAAATGTTCAGTTTAAGTGAACAATTCATGTAAACAAATATTTACTTATAAATTGTGTAGGTTGTGAAACAAATGCCGACGCTGTGTTCTTCACGACAACCTAGTATCGCGGTCATCACGGCGTTGTACTGTGAAAAGCAAGCCGTTGACGCTATGATGGACAACCAGGAAACGTTTGTTCGCTATACGACAGTTGGTAAGTCTTACCAGAATTTCACTAACAACTTAACAGACGTTGACATGTTTTTTAATCTTCGACATGGGTCATAATTCGAACGTTTCAACCGCCTCACTTTTGTAGACAAATTTATAAAAATAATTAGGCATATATTTTGATCGGCATCCATCATTTTTGGATATTTGTTACATGTCCGGTAAACTTAGATAGGTACCTAATCAAAAACGAAATCGAAATCTGCAGCCACTCCTACAAAAATGTGACCACGAAAGTGATTTGGAACAAGCGCCCAAATAATGATAATCGCGGTCAATAAATCTTGTTGAAATTCATAGATGGCAAGACACGTCAGTAGATTTTCGTGCTGTAGACGACTGCTCTTAGTTAGTTTTTCTAGGTTGGACATGGCGTCAGAGGCACATACATTGGATCTATATTGTCGGCCATAAATTAAAAGTTCCGATTTTTAGTCTCTAACTTTTTTCATCATCATTATTATCAGTCATGTTCTGTCGGCATATACATTGTCATGATGGAATAAACTAACCTTACCTGGACACCTTACTAACAAACCTTTCTAGAAATAATAATAGTAATATATTTTCAATGTTTTTTTGGAATAAGTATAACGGCAGCCTCATTTTTTTTAAGAATTGCTTACCTCAGCTGGTAATTGGATTACAGTAACTTCAAAAATCGAACGTCCTTATAGCGCTAACATCTATTTATCCACTGTCAAAGTTCCACAGTATGGGACAAACGATTTAAAAGATCAATTTTCCAAAATCTTTAATTCTTAGTAGCAGAATTTCCAAGCGCATTTTTACCAAATTATGATCTGGCGCTCGCAGCATATCTGACTACAGTGACCGCCGGTCATTTTGCTTTTAAGCATTTGCCAGTACTGATTCAAGTGCCAGTTTGTTGTGCTTTACTATCACCTTGTTACACATGCTCCAGCCATGTAAACAGTTCGTAGGTATGTAAACCTTTTGTGCGTGTATCTCACACTCACACCATCCTGAATAGGTAAAAAAAAAGTCATTTTATTCATTAGTATTTAATTTTATACATTCCTTTCGTTACCTGCATCTCAAGTGCTTTTTGCCTCCCTCTATTGCGGTTTATTTTGTAACGCACGGTCCCTTAATAACTGAATAATCTAAATGCGTTACAAGGAAACTAATACACCCCCTTACTTATAAACCTGGAACAAGCTTGGAATGTTTATGCCATGCTTTGTCACTTTCTGTCAGATGCAAATGTCACAATTACAGATATGGACAAAGCATGGCATTAACTATTCCAAGCTTATTCCACATTTATAAGTAAGGGGGATAGACTTTAAATTACGTTCGCAACTTACCTGGTGGCGAATGGTCAATTTATATACTTAACTATTACTAGCGTTTGCTCGCGTTCATCATTATCATTATCATCATCATTATCAACATCATTATCATCATCATTATCATCATCATCATCATCATAATTATCATCATCATCATATTATATATCCGAATTGTAATTTCAAAGGTAGTTTTTAGCGTACAAGTTGGCAAAGAGTCGCCCAACGGGCGAGGACCAGGACCGAATCGGCTCATTCTAATAAAGCTTATAGACCCAGCTATTAATGATTCAGTAAGCCTTACTAAGTTACCTTACTTTAGGGTTCAAGTTAAGGAAATAAACAAATCAGAAAATATAAAATTCATAAACCGCGTGCGTAGCCAAGTCGTCGTTTCGCAATGTCTAGCCATCAAATTCGTCAATGTTGTCACATGCACCCAGGGGATTTACTGAGAAGCACTTACTTTGATAGCTTAACCCGTTTTACTCCACAGTTATTAAGTGATCGAAAGAAAGGGCAGACGGTTAACATAACATCGAATTCGATTTGCTGATTAAACGATCGGCGTGATTCTCTCGTAGCTTATTTAAAAGCACCGTTGATTTTTCTGATATTTAAACGTTTAAATACGTCGTCGCTGTCGCACTGCTGGGTAAAATCCTCTGTAATCAATGTAGTCAACTGTTTGAATTAGTTATTTTAGGTAAAATTACTCCCATCACTTTGTTATCCTCTATCTAAAGACAATTACAGTCAGGTATACTTGTTATAATTTTTCCGTCCAAAGAGGACTCGACTGCATCTGTTATTATTCCAGGCAAATTTTGTGTAGCACCCTGAATAATTAATTTTTTAATTTTAATTTCTTTTTTTGATTTTCAACCGGTTTAAAGAAATTTATTTCTCAACGATTTTACATAAATTTAATAAGCTCTGGGGCGTTTACGGGCGCGTTTCTGAAATGTTTTTACCTTTAGAGTTATAGTACATATAGTAGGTGGCATTGAAAATGATTAAACACTGTATTTTGCTAGTAAAAAAAACCTGGTTACTATGAGACAGCTCGCCAATTTTTCGATACTTTTGTATATGTGGTCTAGCCGGGTACTAAGCTATTATTATATCGAAACACCTTTCAACGAACGTATCATTACGTAGAATTTTCATTTCATCGAAGGGCGTTTCTCGCCACATAAGTTTTTTAATTTGGTAGTCACAAGTGTAACCTAACATTAACTACGTAATTAATGTTTAATAATATCCTGAAAACATCCCGTCTTTACCAAAAAATTGCATTCTTTGAAATTAAAATCGATGAAGTGGAATTCGACAAAATGATGTGTTACCGCTCTAGCCACATGCTAGAAAATTTAGAAACGTTAGAAAATGACGAAATTTGTGTACATTTTTAATATCGACGGCCTCAAGGAATGACTCGTTTCCTTATCAGTTGTATGCAGATGATTTGCACATTTCCGCAGCGGCTGGCGGCCTCGGTGATTTCCCTGATCTTGTTAACCAAATGAACAGCGACCTCGAGTCGTTACGTGCTTGGGTGTAATCTTTTGGGTTGAAGGTTAATACAAAAAAAAACCAGGCTAGAGTGATTGGGAGCCCACATTTTATTTCTAAATTGTCAATTACATCTAGTGTTATCTACGACGGCACTCCAAGTCCTTTTTCCATGATTCACGACTGTTAAAAAAACTTGGCGATCACTATGGACTAGACACTCCTGGTCAGCCCACATCAATGGTGGTAGAGCCGTTTCTGACTAGCGTTTTTTTCTGAGCGTTTTACCATCGTTTTGACATGCGCGCTACATTTCGCACTTCAATAAGCCGAACGCGCGTATACGAGCTCATCCTACTATGTTCGCTGGACTGAGTGTGTCTGATTTTCGTGGCTGGCTCGTCAACGGCCTTACAAGCGCGCCTACGCTCATATGAGTGGCAAATTCGCGCGTTCACGAGCGTACAAAAACGAGCTTATACGCGCTGAAAAAACGCTAGTCTGAAACCGCCTGTAGCCGCGAACTATTTGGGTGTTTCATTCGCTTTAGATTGCACTGTGCGTTTTGTCTTCATCGTCATAATGTTATTAAAATATTAAGTTCTCATTTAAGTGAATTATGTAAAATTCTTATAGGAATAAATGTCTTTAAATCTAAACCTAGTGCCTGCAGAACTTTCTACCTTTAATCACTAAAATAACACTGGCTCACTCTCTCTTACTTTCAATCCTCGTGCTTTTCTAGATCTTACTGCCGCACTCAGAGACGTCCATTAAATTTAATGCTTGATTAAAGTTGCTGCTGTCTCATTCTTTCCTATAGCAATAGAATAAGACAACACGTCACTAAACAAGCATTAAATGTAATTGGCGTCTCTGAGTACGGCAGGTAGGGAGGAGCTGCTTGACAAGCTTGAGCGTTTGCAGAATGTATGTATCAGGTACATATTTGGTTCGCAGTGGAAGGTGGGCATAAGGATAGGTGTGATCCCCCTATTTATTTATTATTTATTTATTTATTTAAAATAATTACACAGCATAACAGTTTAACACTACAGCACTGTGAATTACATACTAAATATAAATTAACAACGACAATCAAATTAATAATAATATTCGTGTGAAGAGCGCGAATATCTGTTTCCGAGTCTTGGATGTTTTCTATGCATTTAAGTATGTATTTCAAATATAAGTAGTACCCATACTACAAGCCTAGAGCTTAGTTTGGTACTAGGATAAATTGCATGAGATTGTTCCTTGATATAATTACTTGTTTAATCCGGTGGGCCGGTGAATGGCTGTCAATATTCGCTTTACCACGCAAATAGATTGAATTTAATTTCTTCACAGACTTCCGTTCGTTTTAAATAGTCGATATTTATATTTAATTCCAATTAATATGAATATGTAGAAGGAAAAGTGTTTCCAATGTAAATAAACTCATCACATGTTATTAATAAACGTGTGTCTTTTAAGTTAGATAGGTAGTGCATTTACGTCAATGTGATATAACAACACCATTTTATGTATTCCCCGAAAGGAATTATGTATTGTAGAAAATATCTGTTCTTGGAGTTGTTATGAATGAAGATTATTGAACAATATTGTATTTATTGTATGAATTAACCTAAACACAACTTAGGGCCTGTTGTTTGATCAGTAGTTAAACTAACTAATTGTTAAAATTCGAAAAAGGAATCGAAAATTTGACACATTTCCTTGAGATTCCTGGTTAGTTTAACTACTGATCATGATCACACAACAGCCTCTTAGGCCCTGTTGATTGATCAGTAGTTAAACTAATTGTTAAAATTCGAAAAAGGAATCGAAAAGGACCCCGGACCTAAAGTATGAAAAATGTGGTTTCAGTTAAATATCCTGAGATTTTGATATGTTATAGATTTGAAAGTCCCGAACAAAAGTCTCTAGGGGTAGAAGTCCTTTTCAGAGTTTCGACAGATTTTGTACCAGATAACAAAAACTATAAACAATGGATGAAATGAAAGAAAAATAGCGTTACAGGTTAAATCAATCAATCTATATTTACATATTTATAGAATACACATGTACCGAATCACATATTTTACAAATGTAGACTTTTAACTTAGTTTAGGTAAGGTCAGGGTGGCCAAACCCGTCAGCGGGGCATTTCCGTCAAACGGCGTTTGCGGCTATTCAAACAACAGTACACGCTTACTGACTCGATCGGTAAAGCAGAGAGAAAATTTTATACCCGCAGTCAAAAACAGATAGCGCTGTCTAGCCAGTGAACGGAAAAAACCCGCCATCAAAGTTTAGTTGCGCTCCGAACTCGAACGCGAGTGTAGTGTGCTGCTGTGTTTCGTGTCGGTGCGATGTGAAAATATAAGTTTACGCCTTGGTAAGTATGTTTATTATATAGTTCGATATGCATGTTTGATGGTAGTTTTATTAATTTTCAATTATAACCTGTTGGTGAGAAACTATGGGTAGTTAAATATTGGTATTAACGAAATGATCGAGCAGACAAATCCGTCAATTGTGAAACGGGAAAAACCGTCATGTGCCGGAATTTCCCTATTTCATATATTGCCAACCTTTTTGATTTGACTTACTTGAATAATAACTATTAAATTTTACCGAGTTGAAGTCTCAATTTAATGTTAATGTACATATTTATAATATGGTTTGTGGATATTTTTGACAAATAAGCCAGTTACTACAGTAACTGGTTAGCTAAATTTATCAAGATATAATCATACATACTTACATACATACATATAATCACGCCTATTTCCCGGAGGGGTAAGCAGAGATCACGGATTTCCACTTGCTACGATCCTGACACACCTTTATTGCTTCATTCACTTTCATTACATTCTGCATACAAGCTCGTCGGTTTATGGTACTCTTGACCAGACCTTTCTTCAGGATTTCTCCGATTATAAAGATATAATCATATTAACATTTTGTTTTGCAGGTAAAAATGGTGCGAAATTATAGAAAAAAACGAGATCAGACATAATATAGTAATGATGACTTACAAGCAGCCGTAAGGGCAGTTCGGCAGGCGGATTACCGTGTACCGTGCGGAGTAGCGGTGCCTCACTGCTACGTGAGTTCTTCGCCCAAAGGAAAAATAAGTACCTAACCATGTGTATAATTTATTTAAGTTTAATTTGCAGAGGAGCAAGTTCATTTTTTTATTTATGCTTGATTTTTTAATAAGACTGCGTGTGATAATAAGTATTAAAATGATTGTTTTTTTACTCTGTATTTTTATTGAAGAATGTTAAGCACGATTCCAAAGTTAAATAATTAATTTTGATCGGTATTGGTAAAAAATAGCAGTATGATGGTAATCACGCTCTTCGATTGTTGAGCATTTAGGGTCTTAACTAAATTGGTCGTTTAATACTTACGCTATGAAATTTCCCATTTACTTATTAAATATGATTTGAAATTAAAAATATTGTCGCACCCATCATAACAATGACTTTGACACTGTACTTTTGACCTTACTCAACAGTGGCGCCAGCTGGTGAGCACAAAAACAGTAGCCTATTATTTTATGATGTCAGTTGACGGATTTTCCCTAGGGTTTGGGAATTTGTTTAAAAAGGTTTCCTACTCCTGATTGTAAAAATAGGCCGGAATTGCCCCAAAAAAATTCATTTGGCAATACAATCTAAAATAAACCTTAGATTGAGTTCGCTAGACTTTAGTTTCGATTAACAGTTCAGCGGTATTTGTTCACTTGACGTATATGTTTGTAATACGTCACGATACAAGAGAAATCGTTGGTTGACGGAATAGCCCCAAACCGTCGGGAAAATCCGTCAACTGACATGTTTTTAAAAAAGAAACATATTTAAATAACCAGCAGTATTAGCAATATGTTATGAGTATATTTATATAGTTAAATAAATGCCCAATCTATTACAGTGATCAGGTTTATTAAAAAGTAAATATCCTCTTAGTAATGACCAGCCAAAGTAAACTTATCAAAAAGTATGACGGAAATGCCCTCATTGACCTTAATACATTTAACTTGCATTTCTATTCGCACAGTCCAGTATGTAATTTAATAATGCTGTACTCGGGTAACAACAGGTATCATGTCAATATCTACATGGAGGATGCAAGATGGATGGATGGATGGATGGATGGATGGATGGATGGATGGATTAGCTAGAGAGTTGCTGAACAGGATCCATGACGTTAATTTAATGAAAGCACGGATGGAAGCTGAAGGTAATCTTTCAAGGCGTAATGCTAATTGGAACCTTTTAAATGAAAATCATTTTCCGCATTTTCCTAGACTCGACATGGTGTATTTGAAGCGATTGACTATTGGAATTTACCAAATTAATTTAATCCCTGCTTACATACAGGACAAATTGCACATGGATAATACCGATGTTTTTGAGTTCGATGAACTAAATGAGCATGGCCTAATACGTCTATGAGAATACGCTCGAGGTTCCGAAACGCAGTTAAACATCAGTTATGTATTATAGCGTTCCAAAACGAAACTCCGGAAGAAGAGCCAATCCTGGCCTATTATTGTATGTGCAAAACTGGGGCCAGAACTATAGGTTGTTGTGCTCACGTTGCCAGTGTCGTATGGTACCTTGGTTATGCACGACATCAACAAGACGTGAAATACCCGAGTACAGCATTATTAAATTAAATACTGGACGGTGCGAACAGAAATGCAAGTTAAATGTGTTATCTAAACTAAGTTAAAAGTGTACATTTGTAAAATATGTGATTCGGTACATGTGTATTCTATAAATATGTAAATATAGATTGATTGATTTTACCTGTAACGCTATTTTTCTTTCATTTCATCCATTGTTTATAGTTTTTGTTATTTGGTACAAAATCTGTCGAAACTCTGAAAAGGACTTGGAAACAGTGGTAGCACCCCTAGAGACTTTTGTTCAGGACTTTCAAATCTATAACATATCAAAATCTCAGGATATTTAACTGAAACCACATTTTCCATACTTTAGGTCCGGGGTCCTTTGACACATTTCCTTGAGATTCCTTCAAACTTTCGAAATCTTATTAATCTTATAAAGATAGGTCTATGTTTGATACTGCAAATACAGTTAAGAAATGGATGACAATATTGACAATTCTATAATAATATAGTACCAAAAATTCAAAAAGTGATAGAATTATTTTTGTTAAGCTTAGTTTTTAAGTAAACTATCTTAAATATGCAGAACGTTTCTGATACAGTTTCATGATAGGAAAATAAAAAATATATTTAATAAGTAGTATTTATTTAATACTTTCGAATTTACGAACACAGATTCGTATGTGATGTATATAAGTATAAATTATGATTAAATAAATAATAACACTACCAATCCAACATTCAACAAAAATGTCACTTGATTTTGTATTAGATAACACATTTTCAAAGCGTAGGTACTAGTTACAAACTATTTGTGTTACATTATTTGTTTCATTGTAATTTTCAAGTTAACATTCATAGCTATAAAACACTCATTGTTTAATCAGAGAGATGACGAATAGCTGAAGTAATAGGCGTGGCTTTGATAACAAATTTACAATTAAATATTACAGGGCTGGGTTAGAGTACTTATAATATTATTCCAAGTCAACCTATTACAGTGCCAAGACTTTTAAAAAATATATATATGGTCCATACATACATCTATAATATCCATACATAGTGTATTACCCTTTATTTTGTTAAAGGTCTATTACTTATTTTTAGATACCAAATTAACTTCATAAAACTACAACGTTGCAATGTTACATTATTGATCATTTAAGTAAGAATTGATAAGCGCTTTTTTTATATTTGACTATCACTAGTTATGATATGAGCATACATATCATGGGAAACAATTTCTGAACTTCATAATTCGATAGAATAAGTCTACGATGACAAAGGGATCCCCGAGAAACATTACCCTCCTTGTGTGGTCGGGTAAAAAAACAGTTATATTACTTATTCAAATATTTAAATAAAAATAGACTCACTATAACACTATGGCATTGTAAGAATATTTAATTTTATTGTTACAAAAATGCAGTGTTTTCTTTGCTGTAGGGAATGACAACTGTATTTAACAAGTAAGTGCGGGAATGATGGATTAAAAGTTTTTAAACAACATAATATATAGTCTAAATTAATTTACGGATTAAATTGTGCCTGCACTATAATAATTTAACATTGGCTTTATAGGTACACCAGCGCGTCTATTCCACATTGTATTAGCCGCCCATCTTGCTTCGATTTCATAATTATATTGACTATAATTGTCGACGTTAATGACAGCCTTTATTAATTTTAATTTCCTTCCAATGGCATGTGTTTAGGATAGCAAAATAAGCTAAAAGATTAAGATAATTTGTTTGAAAAATTTCGCTTGCTTTCGATATATAATAAATATTGGTCGTATAAATAGGAAAGCATAGACATTATTTCGTATTTAATTTTATCATGCACAAACAACAAGTGATAGAATAGTCAATGTAATGTACCTAGTAAAATGTCAAAATTATGGAAAATCATCATGAATTTGGTCATTTTCAATCCATGATGGAGCGGCCGACCTTTCAAATTGACATTGCATGCTTGCGCCAATGTAGGGAAAACTAAATAGTGTGGACACGTCGTTGATTAAAAACAGAACAGAACACTACTACTCTTCCATACTTAACCCCTAAAGCGGTGGGAATACAATAACTAATACTTTCAGCAGTTGTAAGAATCTGTATTGCAACACAACCAGCGCTTTAATACTTATCCAATACTATTACTATTACAATATTACTACACAATTTTTAGTCTTTTAAATAAGGCATACTGAGTGTATAAGGTGCTATTGCAAAAGTGTAATTATATAAAACTAGCATACTCATGTCCATACAACTATCTGTTATGTGCATATGCAATATTTATTGGTCTGTCTTTATGCCAAAGCTGTATTTTCTACCTTCTACAATTAAGAATATCCAAATAACAATGAAGTAACCTGAATATTTTCACTCACTTTCAAAAAATTTATAGATTCTATATCATGCTCTACTTTAAATTCATCAAAACGTGAGTTATCTATATATATGGTTATAAATAAATCTCCATTGAAGTCATTAAATTGAAACTTAATATCAAATATACCTGTAAAAAAAGAGAATTGTTTTGTTTTATAATATAACAAGTACAATATAATTCCTAACAATTACTTACTTAATGAAACTATTAAAAAACCAGTATCTTACTACATAATAACAATACTAACGGGAACTGTCCAGTTTTCAGAGTAGTATAAAATTGCGCACGTCGATTGGTTAAGGCAGGCAGGAACCATGACAATAAAGTAAACTTGCCAATTGGCTTTTGGATTATTTGGATAGCAAATAAATTTATTTGATATGTTTTGATTTGATTACCTACTAATATTCAAAATTTAAGGATACATTAAGATTGCACATAGCTTACAGTAGTGCTCATTACTATTATTGTGTTTTCTTTTTAACTAAAGTATTGTCTTGAAATCAAAGTGTGGTTTTTTGATGTACAAACGAATACACAATGTATAGCATATACATACATACATACATAACTTCACGCCTGTTTCTTCATGCACATTACATCGGTTACAGATGCATTCGGGTGTATAGCATATATCACATAGTTTTATTTTTAATTCAAAATAAGCACTTGGCAGTTTATTAAAAAAAATATGAATTCATAATTATTCATTAAAAATGTACCTATGCTGTGCTACTATTTTTTGCGCACCATTTTTTTGCATAAACATAGAAGCCAAAATTATTATTTTGATACATACCGTCTTTCAATAAACTCTCGTGTTGAGTTCTGACATCTATTCTTTCTTCATATATGGTCCTTCTAGTATAATTATTTGCATTTTTAGAAATTTCTAGTTGGCAGGCAGTGTTTTTATAATCTGGATAATTTTCACCCGTCAAAAAGTCGATTGTGAAACTGTAATAAAGAAAGTGTTTAATGTATCAAACAAAGTACAGTCAACAGCGTAAATAAGTGATCATTTATGTACCTTGTCACTTTAACGTCATGTTTGAAATGTTATACAAAACTGTGAGACGATTGAAAGCGACAAGGTACAGAAATGATCATTGTTTTATGCTGTTGACTGTACAATCATTAAGACTTTACATACAATAAATGTCATTTGAACATGGGCATCAAGGCCCACAATTTGGTAAAGTTATGGAGGTCAAGCATATTATATTTAGTGGTAGTAGTAAAAAATTTACATGGACTCTAATCACAACTGCCACAAAACAAAATTTGCGATCAATAATTTAAAGAAACCTTATTCATATATTAAATAAATATAATAGTGGAAACAAAACACTTTCATATGTAGGTACTTACGTCTCTGCATTACTGTGATCTCCGGAGACAATTACGTGGTCGCCGTAACGAAGCGTCCTAGGCAAAGTGTACATATTTGTTTCTTCCGATCGAGCTGGGCGCAGCGGAGCTCTCTGACTGCCTCCATTCAACTGAATGCCATAACTGCCATCGTTTTCCCCGCCGTTCCTTAATACGCCGCTTCTGAATCGAGGAAATACGTACAAATATAATTCGATCTGATATAGCCCAGCGATACCGATAATAGTTTAAGTGCTCGCGTCGCGCATCGTTCTTTCGATGATTCGTTTTGTTACATTATTGACTCAAGTGCATATATAAGTAATCCAACACAACACGTTATTAATTCAAGTTTATATCAGTCGTGAGATACTAATTTTATAGATAATCTCGATCAACTAGATGAACCGCTTTCATATCCATATAGCTGAATTTAACCTTGAAACGTGATTTGACGTAAGCCTTACTGACATTGACATTTGGGTAACATTCGGAAATAATGAATGAATACCAAAAAAAACATTGAATGAGTAAGTAAGTAGTACATATACTTTATAACTTGTACATAAACTTAGGAAAGATAAAACATGTAAGTAAATTATGTCTAATAAATCCACAAATAGTTTGATTTATTTAGATAGGTTGAGGTTTTTTTACTGACTTAATTTCTAGTGTTTTTATTACTTAGGTATTTTTGTGCAATCCACAAATAAAGAAAATAAACAATCGTACACCATCACCAACACTTTGTAAAAGTTAGACCTTTCCTGAGTTTATCTTTTAAACAATACTATTCATACCCGGCCACACAATCCCAGCATGCTTTCAACATCTTCGTTCACTTGTTCACACTAAACTGCGGGATCTTTGACGTGTACGAGATGCTACCAATATAACCGTAAAGTACTTAAAATTCCGATACTAAAAATGGTTTCAATTATGACGATGACGCAATCACGAAAATAAACAGAACACACCGTTGTTAACAGATATCACGTCATCTGTATCTCGTAGTAGTTAGTCGTGCTACGAGATTTCACACCAACACTTATCTACCATATCACAAACGTCGCTCCTCTAGAATATTAACTTGCACTGGCGTAGGTATTTACATTTGGTTAGTGCCGTAGGCCGGTGTGCATGTTGCTACTATTAACAGGCATAAAGGTGCACACCTCTACGGTCATGGTAAACTAACTCTTACGACGTCGGCAACTATTCTTGCTTAACTTCTCAACCTTCTACTAGACTAGAAAACAAACTTAATTTTGCGGCGGCGAAAGGTCGCACAAAGCCGTGCGTCTACTTCATAAGGTTTAAAATATAAATTGTTTACCTTAATCTTGATATCCAGTTGGCTGGCGCCATTGAAAATGTCGATTTGATAGTAGTTGTGAGGTGGGAGTAAGACAAATGGGCAGTGTGTGATTTCTCGACGTAGGTAAGGCGGTGCATGTGAGTGAGATGTACGAATGTTACGAGAAGATCGCTTTTGGGTGTGCGTCGTGCTGCGTGTATAATGTAATGTGTATTCAGGTTATATAGCTGTGTGAGTTACATTCCGACGCACACCAGCATTTCTTAGAAATGTGGAACCAATCATAGTAGGTAAATTTAAACATTAACATTAACTAATTCTTCGCTTGCATAATATTCCTAGCTAATAACGCAATGGCGATGTTGTAACCAATAGGCAACAATTGTAGCGGCTACCAAAATTATCATTGAGAGGTAAATTTAGAAAACGACCACCAAATTAAATTGCCTCGGTAGCCTAATTTAGTATTTATGTTCTAAATTGTAAAAGTTCTAGCTGTATCAACAGACCAAATTAAATTGTATCAGCACCCTGTGGTCTTCTGTCTTCTCCTAGAGTACTTAGGTAGGTACCTATTTAAGCTAAGATTTTTATGCTTACAATCTGTTCCTATTCAGACTGCCAATGACAATAACATACCTACCTACCTATACTATAAATTGTCATTAGATAGAGGATGAAATAGTGTTGAGAATAATGTTTCCTCTAATTAGTGTATTAAAAAGGTTGAATATTATATTCATTATCATCATCGTATTTAAATATTATGCTGGGTGCGACGGAGACGAAAACCCCTCTTATCAATCAAATCAATCAAAACATCACTACATTTTCATGTCAAATATATTTCGAAAAAACAAAATGTATAAAAGCATCAGTCAGTTTTCACCGAAAGTTTTATTCACCAAAAAATACAAGATTAAGTAGAGATTACTACCTCAAAATAAACATGAATGAAGACAGAAGCAGTGTTGGATACTCACAACATTCGAAAAAAAAATAACTTCACTTTGTTCTGTCACTTTCACTTCGATACGAAAAAAGCGGGGTTGATTCTAAGCTCGGTTTTCAAATTCCGTACCTAGTAGGCCCAAAAATACACAAACAATAAAACGTTCGGATACACATGAAATGTTTATGAAAAAAATACGAATTTAATAATGTAGATTAACGTGTAGAAATGTATCTACATATTTATTTATCGTTTTAACAATATTTAATGTTGTGACAAACCGTGGGTGCAGTTTCAGACGAATCCCTAAAAATAACGGGATTATTTTTATTGTTATTGTTTATTCTCCTGTTACGCTATTTAGTTTTGATACACGTCCAACCATCTAACGACCATGGATATTATAAAAGTAATAAGTACATAATAAGTAAATATGAGTGAGTCCAGTGACGACGTCTGCTATTTGACACCGGAAGCATTGAAGCAGCATACATGTAGAGATGCAAAATTAAGTTTCCTGTCTGAAAAGTCTCGATAAAATAATCTAAAAGCTTTTGATATTTTTAAGCAATGGAAACTTGCTATGGGTGCAAAGACTTTTTCCAAGACTACTGGTTAGCGTACGTACTTCATAGAATTATCAGTATTATCACAAACAAAGCAGCCATCTACAATGGAGTATTTACTCAATGTCGAAAACCACAATACATACAAAAGATCACGTGCACATTGAAACCTATCCCAAACTTATTACATTTTTGAATTTAAAGAGGATGTCAGTACCTACTTAGGGCACAAATCCAAAAGGTCAAAAAACACGGCCACGAACATTAAAAAGAACGTTAAGAAGATCCGGATTGCAATTTTCTCGCTGGATTTTTATCATATTGTTTTTTTTTACCTACGTAATTATGTTCTCGCTGCTGAGGTGAAAAGTTGTATGTGTCACACGAGACCAAAGCTATTTACATCTCGTGTCTTTGAACTTCTAACCTAGGATCACCTGTCACCTTCCGTCCAATACCTGAAAGAAGTGTTCTGATTATTGTTATGCTATTTTTCTACTAAACGCTAGATGCATCATGACATTCCTGATGCTTATGATCAAAGTTTTTCTATGACAATGTTCCTAATGGCCAATATATTAGGTAACTATAATATTAAATCGCATTCTATTTACGCAAAGCGCAGACGCTTATTTCACAGTAATTACAATCTTGTTAGAAAAGACTAATCATTTCGAGTGCGTGGTGACAGGAACTGCAATATACCCAATATCATTGATAGCACCGATGCGATGTTAGTTTACGTGAATACCTATCGAATATCCTCAAGTACAACCACCATATACCGACCTGCCAATTGCATTGCACTCACAACAGCTGTCTCATTTTTCTCACTTTTTTGGCAAGCTATAGGTACCTATCTGTTTCGAATCAATACCTATTTATTAAGTTAAACATGGAAATAGATCTTCTAACTACCAAGCTTTTCGTCTCCCTCGATGCAAGATAAGATAACACATTCATTTTAATTTATCTAAGTACTTATTTCAAATTGCGCTGTTTCGTTTTTACTATTGTACTTTTCGAAGTTACGAGTGTACGCGGGTACCTATGTGTTCAGGGTTTTAAATGTAGGTATAGATTCTACTCCTCAAAAGCTACTTCTATTGTTATACGATTTTGAAAATAACTTAATTTCTCACTGTATTATACCTACCCACAGACCACTTACCCTATAGACTCCGCATACAAAGGCGCCCCCGTAAGCCATGCTTATGCTCACAGAACACTAATTGGTTGCCATGGTTCTACTCGTATTGGCGCGCACCACGACGCGCACACTTGATTATTCGTTGACTTTGAACTAGCCAATCACGGTGCACTTTCCGCCCCCCGCGCCCCGCCATTTTGGCTTAATGAGATACTAGACAAACTGTTCCGAAGCGGAGTCTATAGGGTAAGTGGTCTGTGTACCTACCTATGTGATTTGATAAAATTTTACTAATAAAATCATTGATTTAAAACGCACATATACCCATAGTACATAGTACACCCGTGGTTCTTGGTACAGACAGGGGCGGTACTGTTCTTGACCCGTCTTTTGTTTTGATGTAAGTAGCGATGTAACGACGGTCATTAGTGATGTGACAATCTTTTTCAAATTAATGATTGCACCCTAAAGGTAAGCAAGTTTAAGAAAAGTACCTGTTCTTGAACCAGTCTTTTGTTTTGAAGTAAGGACGGTTATTAGTGATGTGACAATCTTTTTCAAATTAATGATTGCACCCTAAAGGTAACCAAGTTTAAGAAAAGTACCTGTTCTTGAACCAGTCTTTTGTTTTGATGTAAGTAACGATGTAAGGACGGTCATTAGTGATGTGACAATCTTTTTCAAATTAATGATTGCACCCTAAAGGTAAGCAAGTTTAAGAAAACTGTCTGTGTGTGTTTAAGAAGTCTGCCAAGCCAACAATTTGCTACGTAGTAAAAGTAACGGGGTCTGTCTATGACACATCAAAGAGCTATGCGTGCTTGAATAGCCCACTTTTAAAACTTTCTACAAGCCGTTTAGCCTAGAGGTCAGACGTATATTTGAGAACCCTATGGACTACTGGCACCTCCTCTCATTATAAGAGATTGAGACGTGTTAATATTGGAAGAGTAGGAAAAAGTTAAATATTACAAGAGGCACAAGAGAAAAATAAGCAAAAGAGTTTTCAGGATGTATTCTGGTTTATTTTTAATAATATTTCACAACGATTTTTACGAATAACCTAAGGAGTAAATACTTCTCAACTTCTTAACTTAACAGGTAACAGGTTTTTTTACTTTAATGTCTGTAATACTAATATTATTTCTCCATTCTTAATAGGTACTATACTGGATAAACTAAATGTGAAAATTTACACAGTACTTTGTCGCTTTAACGCCACTGACAGATTGGTGCAACAGTTCAAATATGACGTTAAAGTGACGGAGCACTAAAGTGTGCAGCTAGGCCGACCGTACTAAACATTATTTACTTATTGAACTTCTTGAATTTATGTACCGTTATACGTTTTCCTAATAAAGTAAAGGAACTTAAAGAGTATTTGAACAATTATTGTTAGCTAAACAACCTTGAGCTAAATAGGTAGTATATGTACACAAATACTTATAATTTACCCATACACACAACGCACTAACATAACACAATGCATGACTAGACATTAATGGCAATTGATTCACAATTAATGTACAAATATAAGTAGGTAGCTAATCTAACATATAATATAATTTATTTTATAAAACAAGTTTACAGAACATATATGCGCGTTTTTTTTTCTGCATAGAACTTTGTTTTGATAAAGCTGTATTACCCATACACACTACATGCTAGTAAAGCAGATTAGTCGGATTCAATACTATGTACCTTCAGAGTTTATGTTATTATAATAATTCAATTAAGTTTTGTTTCTTTCGAAGACTAGTAAACAACGGTTGTATACATCATATTCATTTATACATTTTAAAATATTGTTTGTTAGCTATCGGTAAAAGTCTCCCATATTAAAAACTAACTTTAACTGACAATCTTGGTGATATTTGATCTCCATCTTATTACGATAAGGGTGTCCTTTTGTTTCACCCTCACTCATTTCATAGAACGTATCACTTTGGAGAATTTTCGTTTCATAGAAAGCTATTTTCTGCTGAACTAAATGAGTGTCTACGAAACAACGGATACGATGAGATACAAGTACAGGTATGGTGTTGCAATTTCCACACTTTGCTATTCTAAATGACTTCGCTCGAGTTCTTGCTCCTATTTATCTAAAAGACCAGTAGGTAATCACAATTATAATAAAATTTGTTGGTATTTAGGGGTTGCACACTTTGACCACTTTTTAAATCAATTCTCTTGAAAAAACGGTGATGATAGTCGATAATATCATTAGCGTTTGACATAAGTTGACTGGAAAGTTAGTTATTGTTTGTTGTTTTTGGAAAAATAATGTACGTAGAAAATCTGCATTAGCGTAAGTGGACAATTTGTGCTTATCTAAATATCTAGATGTTATTACTTTTACCTTGAAACTAAACATTTTAATTTTTTACATTATAAAGACTCCCGAAGTCTACGTAAGAGAGTACTGTCTGTAGGTACGTAAGCGAAGTCTGCAAAAAAAAAGTTTTTTTTTTTAATGCAAATGTGAAACACCCTCAACTCCGCGCTATCTCATTGTAAGCGTAAGGAAATACTTACGCACACAGATTTCCTTACGTAGTTATATCTAATTTAACATAACCTCCTAAGGCCCACCATACAACGAAATATATCGATTGACAACTCGATTTATCTTAAGTTGTGTTCATAAAATCAAAGTTCAGTGTTTGGAGGTCTGCTACAACGCCTTGAATCGAAACGTTCTTGAAATCTTCAAATGTTGTCGTGAATTCTACGACATAACTTCCATTTAGCCATACTTTCAAGACTAATTCGTCTGAATTATGTGTACGAGCTTTGATTTGAATTCGGAAGGAGTTCGGTGCTGAAAATAAAACGTTTTTGTTAGTAGTTATTAACGCGTTATATCTTTGGATTATACGACACATGACTTATATTTTCACATAATTAGTTAAAGCATATAAATAAATACTCACTCGCTCTGTTATCTGGTTCGTTTGATGGCACGATGCAAAGTATTGCGCCGTCGTCGTTTTCACTTTCACATAATTCTGTAGGGCTGTTCCATAGAAAAGCCAACCTTAAAATAAGTAAGGTAATGTTGAAGAAGCAGTCGATGAACCCCAGGTCATTTACGATTTTATTGGAAATAATCCTATATCAGGCTAAATGTGTTGCAAACGATCATAGTTTTATTTTGATATAAGTAGTAGTACTTTATATTTGAATCAACCAAATTATCATACTATAAAAGTTGTACCTTAAAGAGAGGTGGAAATTTTCAGCAAAAATGCTTATAAATGGTGGACCGAATCTAAAATACGAAAAAAACCTGACAGGAAACAAAAGTTTTGAACTATGTCGTGGCAGAATTTTTCATAGCAAAAAATATTTAAACTCTTCTTTCCCCTTTTTTTTTTGGCCGAAATAAAATTACTGATATAGATTATATTGTTTTGTCTCCGTAGAGAGTAATCGTAACTTTCCTGGGCTTATATTTAAATGTAACATAAAAATGCAGTCAGTACTCTTAAAGATTATTTTGTATTAAGTAAAATGTCATGCATGACAACTACTAAACTTACTTTTTATTCTTTAGATCCTCCTTAAATTTATCATCAATTGTTGCCTCGACTGTCATGTCGAACCCATTACGCGCGAGTTCAGGCAAAACAAATTCTGCGTTACTCTGCTTGCCACTGCAAAGATATAAGAATTTATGAAAAACACTTTTTCAAAACTAACTATTTCAGTTAATTTACTCTTCATCAAATAACTATTGATTTTTAATTCATCATCAAATCATCAATGCTTACCCGGCAGGTGCAGCGCCCGCTTGCGCAACCACTATCACTGCTATGCACAAAACAAACTTCACAAACTCCATGGCTGCACTTGAATATTAGATTAAACTGGTTCTTTTAATTGATGGTAGTGTCCTTTTCGAACACTGTTTTGTAGATGGAACAAACTTTTAAAGCAGGCCTATGCCACCAAAATATTGGCTATGCTAATAGGACCTTACTTATTTGATCCACATTTCGAACTGCTTTTGTTTGTAAAGCGGTCATCCTTTATACTATATTATTTGTCTGACTCATAGAATTATTACGGCATAGAGTTGTATATAATGTTTATTTTCTGACAAATTTTCCCTCCTTACTAATTGCACGATCCTGGCGCAGTTTGTTTACGTATTCTGCTAGTAGGCACCTGATAACAGTTTCATTCAGAAACTAAAGTGAAACGAAGGCAAAGAACTATTTTTTATTTTATCTCTTACTTAACTATAAAGTTGTTAGTATTTATTCGTATTTGTTTCAAGGTGAATCCAACGTGTATACCTTGGGTACTATTGGAGCGCATCGAGTGGTCACCACCAAACTGCCGTCAGTAGGGCGGACGAGGGAAGCCATGACAGCCGCTGGAAACACTACTACGAGACTACTTGGAATCTTCCAGAAGGTAATCCGTGAAGACCTGTCCGTATATTTTAATATTAAGTATATACTTTTAGGTTCATAGTAAATCTTCAATGACTAAATCTAGAGTCTATTCATTACTCTGAATGGATATAAAAGGAATCATTTTTACCGCTAAAATGCTCAACTATGACTTAGCAGGTAATCCCTTAGACACTGGTAATTTTCACACCTTTTTGTACGTCATTTGTGATGACTAGCATTTGTGTGCCTATTAAACAAACCTTTCGACCCGATGTCTTTTGCGGTAATACATAATTGTGTTACTTATTTATTCATGAAATTTAGTAGTACAGCAGATTTTCATCTCACATCTATTTTTAATTTAAAACTTCTAATTTAATTTATTTCAGATATCGTAAACTTAAAATCAATACTTAATATTATAAATGTGAAAGTAACTCTGTTGTATGTCTGTTTGTTATACTTTCACGGCTAAACTGCTGAATCGGTTTCGATGAAGGACATAGGAGCTTTTGATCCCGGAAAACTAAGTAACTATAATCGAGTTGCGGGCAACAGCTGGTATCGTCTATATTTATGCATAGACACAAGCAAAGAATGTAATAATATATAGGCACATTTACCAGTACAAGCGTATGGCCGGAGTCTGTTCACCGTTGCGGTAAATATAGCTCAACCAAATCAGACCAGTAACAGATTAGAGTATTGCTAAGTGATATCATAAATAAAGCTGAAAAACCAGCTAAACTGTTACAGTATTTAGCACAATTTGTATCGAAGGTTAAATTGGTTTTGTTAAGGTTTAGGGAATTGCGTTCAAATATTAGTGAGGCGGATTGAGATACAACATCAATAGGAGCCTAAACAAGGCTTTTAAATTGTGTAGGATTAACGTAAGGTATCTCATATCCATCGCTTATGTCAATTCTATCTATACCTGCAGAGGTGTAAGGCGAGTGGTATCTACGAAAGTTAACTGTAGAGATCAAGGAATATGTCAAGAATTGACGTAAGCTGTCTTTCCTTTTAGCAAATTTCACTTTATCGATTGTATCATTTCATCGAGCGCTATATTCTGCTAAAACAATGATGTTTTCAGAATATCTTAAACAATAATTACGTAGGTTAGATTAGGTTAGACATGTGAGTAAAAAAGATATTAACACATGCGGCGAGAAATGCCTGTCGACGAAATAAAAATTCTGCGTAATGATACGTTCGTTGAAAAGTATTTCGATAAAATAATAGGTAGGTACTCTCATGCCGCACATATTGATAGATTTTTATTTTATTTATTTAATAATTGACACACCAACAAAGTAATAGGCTTTAGTTAACATTCGCAGAAGCTCTTAGCCCTACCGAAACTGACCATTTGGAATATACTGTCTATTTTCTAAAGATCGATGGCTAAGCCATAAGATAAAATCTTCGATAGAATTTAAACATACTTGCGTTTTAACGGCATTGTAAACTACAACTCTAAATCATTCTTATTTCCTTTGAAATTGGTTTTAGTTTGACCGCTATACGTGCCGGTTCAGTGGGCCTTATAAGGTTAAGTGGGTTAATTTGTTTATGACCAGGTCGTTGACAATTTCGTTATCAAGCGTCGGCGAACACGTCATTATAATAGAAAAATACTAAATAATGAGACATTATTCAGAGGGGGAGAGGGACACAGCGAATTTAGGTTACAATTTTATGGAAATTATTAGATCATCTTTTTGTAAGGGTGCGAAACTTAAGAAAACCATATTTTTTTCACTCAAGTCACTTAGAATTCAATAAAAAAACCGTTTTTCGGGATGGTCAATTTGCATTCCGAAGTTATCTCTTGACAAACGATTTGTATCTATAGAATAAAATAAAGATGCGAGCTAAAATAACATACAGACTCTAACTTCGATATTGGTTTGCGTCTCGCAACAAAGCAAGAATAGGACTTTGTTGCTATCTTAAATCTCGCATTATGATGCATAGGTATAAACATCTACATCACGATCGGTTTCGATACGTATTCATGAGTTAGACAAAAATAAGTATGACTCGTACTATCAAGGATGTCTGGAAGGGTGGGGCGCCTAAAATAGGCCAAGCTTAGTATACATATGCCCAGTCTTGGCTGATTTAATTTAATTTTACGTATATTGAATATGTATCTATTTCATGGCAGGTGGAGTATGTGTTTCTGGTGGGAGTGGGCGGCGGAGTGCCACATTACACTGACTACGCTCGACACGTGAGACTCGGCGACGTGGTGGTATCGACGCCGGCCCCCGACCTACCAGACAAGTAAGGAAAAGCAGGGGCTGATATAAAATCGCCACATACATTTTCACCATCACGATATGTTAACTTAACTTAAATAAGGTACTCGGAAGAAGGTACACATTCGTGCTTGGGGTACAGCCCCGGCTTTGCCGGATATGATATATTTATATATACAGTCACGAGATTTAATTTGGTACCCACCTTAGGTTCAAAGTCAATCTGACATTCTATAACAAAAAGGTTGAGTTTCCTAAAAGTTTCAAATAACTTGACATCTCTAATGACATTGACGACTTCAAGCATATTTTCTTTGAAATGGGTCCCAAATTAACGCTCGTGACCGTACATGTTATACTCCCAAACCTTCCCAAACACATTTTTTGAATGTGAGCAAAACTCGCATAAATATCTATTGCGCATTATTAAAGAACTATACGAATACACAAATAAATATACAGACATAATTAACGACTTTATTTTATACTATTTAGAGACATAGGTACATTTTCCGCATAATTCCCTATCGTTGGCATTTTGCCTTTCTTGAAATGGTCATTAAATTTGTAAATGCAAAATACAGTTCAATTTCTCTATATTTTATCTGTGGTTTAACACTTCCGTCAGTTTCCTGGTAATTTGGCATAAGGATAATTCTTAAACCTATTGCAATTATTATGATCCAGGGTCTGAAGTGCATATAGGGTACTTTTAGTGGGCATTCAGTATAGGGTATTTTCCGTTGATCTAGAACTATGAAATTTGGCAAGTACCTAATACCGTCTTATAATACAAGTTTATGGAAAAATCTGAAACTATATTTTTTACTTAAATCACAAAAAAACAGGGTCACGATTCCGACTTGAACTTGTCCGGTATTGGAATATGTTTTAGTTATTATGAAAAAACTAGGTAGGTTTCTCAGTTTGCTTTTTTTTATTTGTATAAATAAAAGCAATCTACGTGACATTATTCATTTGTTGAATAAATCAGTTATAGGTTGTGTTTATAATGATTGGAAAAGCCAATTTAAATGGCATAAGGGACGTCCGTATTATCCATATGTTCGATCGTGTCGGCTAAATATTATTGGCAATGACGATGTATGTAAACACTGATTAGTTATACCGACCAAAGCTAGTAGTACTAGTGAGTAGTCTCAGTTTTTATAAAGAGCAACAGTCAACTCCCCAACTCCCACCAATAGGTACGATCTCATTTTGACCAGTTCCAACCACAGATTAGTTATATGTGAATCGTTTAGAATCAACCCTGGATGAAGAAATCGCAGCAAAAAATACGTTTGAAAATGATCTTTATACCACGCACAGAGTATTATGCAGTTCCTATGGTCACCTCCCGTCTCCGTTATCATTCATACTAGCTCGATGGTGACATTACTGTTTTGCCATTTGATCTACGAGTAATTTTTCAAGTCCGTTCGATAGCTTGCAGTTAAAATTTACTTAACTACCTTGTTTGCATAGTTAGTTACATACAAGTCATTCCGTATAGAATTGAAACAAGAACAAATAAATACACTCAACTGCACAGGTTGTATGCAATGCCTATCATAAAAGCGAACGTGCCCTAAAATGATTTCTGTTGCATACCTTTTTGATTACGCACGTGGATGCCAGTCCCGTCACGAGTCCGACGCATTGATAACGTATGTTATTGTAGATGGACAATATCCTCATGAAAAAGGAAAACCATATAAGGTTAACGCGTGCAGAAGTTCAACGGATGATTGGTAATGTTATTGATATTTCGTATGTATACGTGCTACATATTACATATGTATATGTAATGTACCAATTTTCATTAAAATATGATTCAAGCGTGACTGAGTGTACATTACTTCAAGATCTCATGTACTCATTATAAAACCTAAATTTATAAGTATATACAAGCGTAGCGTAACTTTATGTAATTGCCGATCTAGTGGCACTCACAAGCCACTCGACTTCATGATGAATGGTATCCATTTTTGCATGCAATTGTATCTAATTAATAGTAATCGTAATCTTAAGGTATTAACTGGGGTTGGCTTAAATAGCTGTGATGGTAAATGATAAGTGATAACTACTTAATTGGTAACGTAATGTTGCACATTGGGTTACAAGTTATAATATAATGTTAGTTAAAGGTAACTTCATAACGTAAAACTAAATAAAATTGACGACGAATACGCGTGACGACGCGCTGGCCTAGTGGGTAGTGACCCTGCCTACGAAGCTAGTGGTCCTGGGTTCGAACTCGGTAAGGGCAGATATTTGTGTGATGAGCTCGAATATTTTTTCCTGAGTCATGGATGTTTTCTATGTATTTAAGTATAGGTATACCTACTGGGTGTCCCAGAAACCAACGTCAACCCGCCCAGGGCTGATAGAGCAGCTCATACGCTATCGATTTAACCCCCATGTATGTTCAGCAATTGTTATTAGTTTCGGAGATATTGATCATTTTAATCGGATTTTTTGTCACTTTTCGTCGGTGAAACTGCAAAACCGCGTAACTAACAAATTTATGACAGAGCAAAATAAACCATACTGACTTATTGAAAAGGTGCATTTTGCTCCTTATTTTAAATGATACTTACGCGGTTTTGCAGTTTCATCGACGTTTTCCTTATGTCCGTGATACGAAAAACCCCTAAATTCATGTATTTATACTTTTTTTTTTCAGTGTTTTCTTGCATGATTAGAATCACTGTGAAATAAGGAAGTTTTTAAAGCTACATGACATTTTTTTTTCATTACAACTTTTTGAGTAAACACAATTTTTTGTTTTTCCATACTTGGTGAAAATCAAACGCGGGGTTCCCTTAGTATGGAGAAAGTAACTCTGTGTGATAACTCAAAAAGTTGTAATGAAAAAAAAATGTCATTTAGCTTTAAAAACTTCCTTATTTCACAGTGATTCTAATCATGCAAGAAAACACTGGAAAAAAAAAGTATAAATACATGAATTTAGGGGTTATTCGTATCACGGACATAAGGAAAAATGACAAAAAGTCCGTTTAAAATGATCAATATCTCGGAAACTAATAGGTAACAATTGCTGAACATTCAATGGGGTTAAATCGATAGCTTATGAGCTGCTCTATCAGCCCTAGGCGGGTTGACGTTGGTTTCTGGGACACCCAGTATATTTCTCTATAATAAGTATTTATATCGTTGTCTAGTACCCATAGTACAAGCCTAGAGCTTAGTATGGGACTAGGTCAATTGGTGTGAGATTGTCCCTTTATATTTATTTATTTATTTATATTTATTATTATCTTATTCCTAAAGTTAATCTTGAATTATGATAAGGTTCAAATATAACGAATCATTTCATACCGCGACCATACCTACATGCAGTAGCTCGTAATTACTAATTTAATAAGGTGCACAGTATTGCAACTTAATTTGATATTTACCCGTTATTGCACCTATTACTTACGCTACGTGATCGTAAAATAACATACATCAGAATGCACCCCGTTAGCATGAGTCAACGTGTCTAGTATGATGGCCGGGAAACACCGGGCTGACACCGCACTGTCAGTCACAGTGACGTATATAAATGGTTGAGTAATAACTAAATACGAACCTAAACTGTTGCACAACACTAGAACGTGGGAAAAGTGTGAGGACGTTGAAGGTAAATATTATAAAAGTTAATCCACGGATTACTAGGAATATCCACAATAATAAAATTTATGACGTGTTTTGTTTTTTCTGGTAAATGGTCTACTGACCTATTTTATAACAAGAGTAAGTATACTATTAGTAAGAAGAAAGGTGAATATGTAAACAAGTACGCCCATATACATTTTCACAAATGACGCTATAAATAAATGACGTGAACACATGCCCCCTATACGAACTTTTAATACTTTGACAATATTGTAAGGTTTTACACAGAAGAGGTTGACAATATTGTCAACTTGTCAAGTTTTGTTGGATGTGAAGTGATTAGACTAAGTCTTATGTGAAAAAATCTTGTGATCATCTTAAAAAAGATACACTTAAAGCGCGTCACAGATACAGGTATAACATTAATTTTATGAATCGCGTTTTATTTTGTTGTTATTACTACGGCCCGGACTTAATTTTGTAAGGATTTTTTTGACAGCTACGCGATTTAAGCGTCTCCTCACTATCCTCGTTAACTAAAATTTAATGAATATTATTATAAGTATGTGTTAAGTATAGGTAATTAAGGGAGCGTACGTCTGGCTAACATACCTATGGGAAAAACTAACCATGACTATTACGTTGATGGTTAGGTACGTGATGAATAATTGTCCCTGACGTTATGAAATCAAATTTAAATAGAAAGAGTTCACTTTCAAACCAAGGCAAAGCCACGCAAATCTATCGTAGAATGACTGGTTGAATCTAGTTATATGGATTAAAAAACTAGTAATTATAATAACAAAGAGAAAACCAACAATATACACCGTGTTTTTTTTATTTACGATAACTTCGTCATTTTACTATGTATATCCATAGAAACTAAGTGGTAGATTCGATTTTTAAATATTGCAAAAAAAAAACTCTAGAACAAAGTAATTAAATTTTGTATCTTTAGTCATTCTAAAAGGGCCTTTAGAGTTAACTAAAACTCGGTGTCAAATACGTCAATGTTGGCGTGACATGTATACACACAGGTAAAGATAACACTTGACAGGTACACGATCGCCTGGCTCGGCGGTAAGTGTCTTGCTTCTTACTGTGTAAGAGGTCACCGGTTCGATTCCTAGATGTGTCACTTTACGTTTTGATTTTTTTTTTCTTTAGCATTTTTTTTTAATTGGTATAATTGTCTACTATTCAACAATAACGTGTGTATCGTACTTATCTTTAAAAATAAGTAGACATGTTTTATTCTAAATGCATTCATAACGAATAAGTAGTTTATTTTCCCGATGCTTTGTGGATCTTCTGTCAAAAGTGCGTCCATTCGTTGGCAGAATGCAATTCGTGAGAAGTTGTCGTGTGTCAAATTATAACGTGGCATTTATTATTATTATTATGGCGTCTACAAATATTAATTTTATTCATATAAATTCCTACGACAATTCCGTGACATTATCACTTTAGATTGACGCGTATACAAACCTAACAATTGGAAACTCTTTACTCGTCAGAATTAAAAGAAAATAGTTGTTAATAATTAAGAGCCTTTTACACTAGTTCAACGTGATTAACTGATTAAATTTAAAAATTAAATATCTTTAAAACCGTAAGTTATCATTTGTCTGTCTTCGGGGAATTAACTTTATTTGACCTAAAGAACGTTCCCATAAAGTATGTGCGTATGTATGTAAACACTCTATTGTACAAAAAACAGAAAATCAAATACAATATTTACAGACACCAATATCAACCGTGTTTTTTTTGTTTATACCGTTGACACTACGCAAAATGACCATATTCTTGAGCGCTACTGCCTATTAAAAATACAATAAAACGAAAAGATAACATAAAACGCAAATTTATATTTGTAATGTATACTTTATAATGTGTATATTTACAGAAGCGTGTACGTATTCTGCGAAAAAGCTGACCGCAACGAGAAGGGTGGCTGGGACTACGAGGTGAAACCCTATAAGCCTGATAGCTTCTTACTGCAAGACATTGCATTGCGGCTGGCGCAGTCTCAGGCGCCCTGGGACTCCTTTGTCGATGAAGGTAATAATGATAACGTTGATAACACTTAACGGCCTTGTTCATCCATCATGTCATCACTCTTCAGCATGAATAGGTAGGGTAAAAAGAGCTTGGAGAAAAGGAGTTCGCTGTTCGAAGTGAAATTGGCCACTTAATCCAATTTTTACCCAAAAAATACTGCGTAATGTCGTGGTTGCCAATTGGTGCTTTTGTAGTTTTACCTGGCACTGGAGTTTCGCGATAGAGTAAGAAATAATTTTTTCAGTTATAGTAGCAGATAAGTCTTTTCAGCAATGTATAGCCGGTAAATATAGGGATCATTTCTAATTTTCTACACTAGAACAAGACACCGGCTTTTGTAATTACTCGTCCAAATGTTCTTCGTAAAACTAAAATTTCGCTGGTCAATTATATTCGCACATTCGGGCATCAAGCCCCTTAACTAGGATTTACTTCTAATTTGAGAAAACCTTGTAGTTCATACCGTTATTCTTCAAAATCTATAAACAAACACACGTAAAAAAAAAGGTCGAGTCGAGAAACCTCCTCTTTTTTCGAAGCCGGTTAAAAATACATTTCTTTTAAAAACACCGACATGCACCGAGAATTCTTGATTAACATATTATGGCATTATAATTCATAATCAAAAGGAACAATACTTTATAAGGAAATCTTGTGTGACAAAATACCTATGGTTAATTGCACATGAAAATGTTGTTACATTTATGTATGACACTTCCTGCATATTAAGGAAGGGAATGCATGAGAACATTATTTAACTTACGTCAATACTTTTGCTTTCCGGAATTCATAAAATAACAAACAGACAACAGCGCTGGGAATTTTCTGACTGCTTTTATTATAATGGGTTTATTATTGAAGCAGTATTCTGTGTAGGTACTCTTGCTTAACTTTTATCTTATCCTAGCTCTTTCTGTCCCACTGCGGGGCAAAAGCCTCCCTTAGTTCTTTCCACGATTCCCTATCCGCTTCGCTTTAACATTATGATGAAAAATAGAGACCCACATTTATCTGGTTGTTTTGATAGATACAGATAACGCCTTGAACGTTACTGTCTGTTTCATAACGACGGCGCTCTACACCATATAAAATTAGACGTAGGTATACGGTCCAAACTAGCGCAATAAAATATTCATTTAAATGAGGACAAACTATTTCCCATCTTTCCATCCCAACCGTTCATATCGACCCATGGTTGGTACCCACTCGTATTTATCCCCCTCGGTCCTGCTCTAATGTGCTATCCATTGCCTTCCCACCGTTTTACGTAGGTATGTCTTCCACTCAACTGGCAGCGCTACCCAAGAATTGTTTTAATTTCAGGGACCATCTTTCGGCCTTGCCAAATTTCCCGCCCGTCACTACTTAAGGTTCCTTATTCGTCCCCGACGTTAACCTCTTTCCGTTTCACGTAAAATCTCGATTTTTTCCACACGATCTACATGAGATGTGCCCAGCATAACCGGCTTCATGGCTTTGTAGCACAAAATTCCCTTAGTAAAAATTATTTCGCATGTTCAAAAGCAGAAGTTTTATGATAATCATCGAGATCCTTACTACTTGCTTGCTTAAATAGCTACCTCAAATCATACCTTTCGCAGTCTTTGTGGTTTATTTATTTCGTTTTATGAAAAGCGTTGACGTGGGTTTTAAATCGAAGTATTCCTAAGTATCGGTAGATGATAAATTGAATAATGAAACCTTTCTCCTGACTTAAGTTAGTAAATTATTTTATCACGTTGTAAGTACTGCTAGTCATCTTTTAAGTACTTAAGGTTAAGCACTGTTAAGAAAAAATAAGTTAAAAGGTATAATAGTTACAAAACCTAGTTCGGACTCTTAGGCCGCCTTTAAAGTATTGGGCTGAGTGGAAGGAATGTATGAAATGGCGAAAACGTGCTGCGCCATCGCCTTGCGATGATGCTTTATCCTTATTTACGAGGTGAACGCGAGTAAACCCACTGATTTTACAAGTTTTTATTCAACTTTACGTGTTTGTGTGTTTTTAAAGGAGGGTGGGCTAATTGGCCTAATGACCAATACGAACGGACAAGCGATATGTCCGCGAACAGGTAATTCTAAGTTGTAAAACTATAACTATAAAAAAAATTATCGCCATGCAAAGACAGCGGTTTTTCAAAGTAATTATTCTAACGTCGTCTATGTAGGCGTCCCGATGTTCCACATTTTTAAAATATTTCTCACAGTTATTTGAGGTTTCCCGCTAAACAAAATCGTTGTAGAATTAAAAAGGATATCTGACAACTTATTGTTATTGGTTTTTAGGCCAGTGTTCATACATTTCTGCCCATTCTCCTTTGAACCACTTTCCGGTGTCGTAATGGGGTTTAATAGGTACATACATATTATGTGAACTCGAGGACAATACAATATCATGGCATCAAAGAGCTGATCTGATGATTGAGTCGCATGGTTGCAACGTGATCTCCGCTGTACCTAACGTAGACCTATCAGTTTGGTTTCGATAGCAGATGATGACTGCAAAAAAATACAGTGTTCAACAAAAGCTTGTCTCAAAAATTGAAACTTTCTGATATTAGACTTTTTTTTTATGACATAGAGTAGACACACGAGCACACAGGCCACCTGATGGTAAGTGGAAACTGTGACCCATAGACATTCGCATTCACAAGACTGCAATGCAATCCCAAGACTGCAAATGCGTTGCCAACCCTGAGGACTAAGATGGAATGCCTCTATGCTAGTCATTTCACCGGCTGTCTTATCCCCAAACCGGAACACAACAATGCGAACACTGCTGTAGTGTGCTGTTATAGTTGTTGGCACGGCTAAAAGTATCGTACTGCTATAGGCTTGCTGCGACTTCGCGGTGTCCCCGGGCGCTGGGAGCCGCCGGCGGGCAGCACGGACCGGCTGTGCGTCGACGTCGGCAACGGCGCCTTCATCGAGGTGTCGCACCCCGCGCCGCAGGGCGACCAAGTGTGAGTTACGACTATATTCTGCGGGCTATTCCTAGTTATCCACACCCCTTTGTCCACACTGTGAACAACTGGGAAAAAAAATCCCATTTGTCCACACCCTCGAAATAATGTGAACATTTCAGACTCTTTAACTGGGAATAGTTCTGCTGGTGCCCGAAGGGGAAGTTTCAGTTGTTTCATTATACCTATACCTGTATTTCTTGAGTACCATTGATGACTCGGAATTAAAAGAGTTACAAGTGAACTTTTTTGTGCGGCATAAAGATAAACCCTACAATTGGGTAAGTAAAGTTTTTGGAAGATATGTATAGGTATTATATTTTTTTTCGATAGTCCTCATCCTGAAGATCATGGAACTGCGGCTCTTTTATTTTTATTTCCTCTAATATTTTAGAAATATTTTTTTTAGTTATGAAGTTGACATTTGTACACTTTAATGACCGACAAGCTTGTTGCCTTCGAATTTAATGAAATAGAAAAAAAAACTGTCACTTCTATATCTGTCAACGTCAAATCGAAGTAAACAAACAGTTCAGTTCAAATAAGTAAATTGAAGTAAATCTTTGTAATACTCCATTTCCACAGTCCGTGTGGGATTGCCTGAATTCATTGCGTGGATTGTACAATTCAAAAGTGCTCTCGTGGCTATCAAAAAGCAGGTCAAGAGTCGTCGAGAAAGGAAGAAATCGCTGTCCAAGAAGAAGTGCCAACGGGTTCGAAAATAAATCGTAGACCAAATATCGTGCAAAGGTCTTAGAGCAAAGCGGCAAAACGAAAGTCCGGAGTTCGTTCTGAGATCGTTAAAAATATTTCTAAAAACACTGATCACATGAAACACAAGCAAACAGAAAAGAGCCGTTGTATTGAATCGTTTGTTTACTTTGATTTGATTTGACAATGACAGATATAGAAGTGTTTTTTTTCTTTTTCATTAAGTACGAAGGCAACAAGCTAGTCGGTCATTAACCCTTTAACCGCCTACAATTTTTCATCGAGCATGCTCGTGTCGCCGCCGATACGAAGATGCACCACGCAGAGTAGGGCTTGAATAATCCATGTTACGATATAATGGATTTATTTTGAAATAAACTATTATCTTCGTTAAAAAAATATATTTTTTCTACTCCTGTACTTTTATTAGTCTTTTACATAGTCACGAACACTATTATAAGAACATAGATAATATGACTTCAGAAAAGTCTATAACTCTATTCCCCATAACAGCTCTCGGTGTCGTAAAGTCGCCCTAACGATACGCCACAGATTACTAAGTGTAGCCTGTTAATCATATTTTAACGATTGTGAAATAGGGACTATAAAACACCTAATGTTTTGAGAAATGATTTCAGTTATCTGATTGGTCGATTTTAAAATAGCTGTATTCTGATTGGTTGATACGAATTACAAAGTTTTTTTAAAAGATTTAAATTAGTTAAAGAGAAACACGTACCTAAAAGAACCTATCGTTCCGTTTGACAGTCGATGTGTATTGTGATTGGTGGATTTAATTTAGTGAAGTATTCTGATTGGTAAAATTAAAATGTTTTGGAATTGTAAATAATTCTTTTTTCCATTCCGTCAATTTAAAAACAAAGTAAACCATAGACACATATTTTGTCATTTTCTTGTTTCCCGCTCGTTTGTTGTTCTTTACTTCGTTCGTTCGTTTGTAAGTTTTTTCGCTTAATTTTGCATTTCATTTGAAACCTAGTCGTAGAAAAAGTATTGTATGCAACGGTGTATAACTAAGTCAAAAAACACTCGTGGCGCTTTCCTTTACGATGTTCGCCTTCGGCTCACATCGTAACTCACGCCACTCATATATTTTGACCTCTCTTATACAACTATTGCATAAACTACTATTTTCTACTCCTGTACTTTTATTAGTCTTTTACATAGTCACGAACACTATTATAAGAACATAGATAATATGACTTCAGAAAAGTCTATAACTCTATTCCCCATAACAGCTCTCGGTGTCGTAAAGTCGCCCTAACGATACGCCACAGATTACTAAGTGTAGCCTGTTAATCATATTTTAACGATTGTGAAATAGGGACTATAAAACACCTAATGTTTTGAGAAATGATTTCAGTTATCTGATTGGTCGATTTTAAAATAGCTGTATTCTGATTGGTTGATACGAATTACAAAGTTTTTTTAAAAGATTTAAATTAGTTAAAGAGAAACACGTACCTAAAAGAACCTATCGTTCCGTTTGACAGTCGATGTGTATTGTGATTGGTGGATTTAATTTAGTGAAGTATTCTGATTGGTAAAATTAAAATGTTTTGGAATTGTAAATAATTCTTTTTTCCATTCCGTCAATTTAAAAACAAAGTAAACCATAGACACATATTTTGTCATTTTCTTGTTTCCCGCTCGTTTGTTGTTCTTTACTTCGTTCGTTCGTTTGTAAGTTTTTTCGCTTAATTTTGCATTTCATTTGAAACCTAGTCGTAGAAAAAGTATTGTATGCAACGGTGTATAACTAAGTCAAAAAACACTCGTGGCGCTTTCCTTTACGATGTTCGCCTTCGGCTCACATCGTAACTCACGCCACTCATATATTTTGACCTCTCTTATACAACTATTGCATAAACTACTATTTTCTACTCCTGTACTTTTATTAGTCTTTTACATAGTCACGAACACTATTATAAGAACATAGATAATATGACTTCAGAAAAGTCTATAACTCTATTCCCCATAACAGCTCTCGGTGTCGTAAAGTCGCCCTAACGATACGCCACAGATTACTAAGTGTAGCCTGTTAATCATATTTTAACGATTGTGAAATAGGGACTATAAAACACCTAATGTTTTGAGAAATGATTTCAGTTATCTGATTGGTCGATTTTAAAATAGCTGTATTCTGATTGGTTGATACGAATTACAAAGTTTTTTTAAAAGATTTAAATTAGTTAAAGAGAAACACGTACCTAAAAGAACCTATCGTTCCGTTTGACAGTCGATGTGTATTGTGATTGGTGTATTTAATTTAGTGAAGTATTCTGATTGGTCAAATTAAAATGTTTTGGAATTGTAAATAATTCTTTTTTCCATTCCGTCAATTTAAAAACAAAGTAAACCATAGACACATATTTTGTCATTTTCTTGTTTCCCGCTCGTTTGTTGTTCTTTACTTCGTTCGTTCGTTTGTAAGTTTTTTCGCTTAATTTTGCATTTCATTTGAAACCTAGTCGTAGAAAAAGTATTGTATGCAACGGTGTATAACTAAGTCAAAAAACACTCGTGGCGCTTTCCTTTACGATGTTCGCCTTCGGCTCACATCGTAACTCACGCCACTCATATATTTTGACCTCTCTTATACAACTATTGCATAAACTACTATTACTACCTACCCTATCACATAATGACACTACATATTATTATTATAATTCAGAACGTTATCTTATTAATTTATCCAAGAATTAAATGAATTATCTATGTTGATATATAGTCACAGACATTAACATTTTTATCATGGTCGCATCACTATATTTGAAATTTTACATCTCTGACGTCAGAAGCGGTCTACTAAATAAGACATTGGCGTAGAAAACATTATTCATTCACTTTATTAGTTGACATTACAAGGGAAGCGATAAAATATCGAATTTAAATAATTTTATTGTTGATATTGTAAGTAGTATTGCATTTTACTTTATTTAAACAATATTTGTACAGAATAAAAAATGTGTACCGTAAGGGTACCTAGGTATTACAACTATAGCATATATAATTACTTATAGAAAGTGAATAGTGGACTGTCGTATTATCGACATTGTCGCATCACTACGAGTATGACTTTCATATCTCTGACGTAACATGCAGTCTGATAAATAAGACGGCGGCGGACAAACTACGGTCCCTTATTGAAGTAAGACATCATAGTGTAGAGTCGGGCTCCAAGTTTCATCGATAAAATCGAATTGATCATCGAAGACTTCACTACGTCGATAGCGACAAATAAACAATCGATATGGTTTTAAAAATGTATTTGAAATAAAATAGAATCTTCTTGAATAAAAAAAAATGGTTGGAAAGACTACTAGGTACTCAGCGATTACAACTTAAGGTATTGCGTTACCATACCTTTTTGATACGTCATTCGCTATGCGAACGGTAACGGCCAGAAAAGCCCTTTTAAATATTTCTTTTAACGTTTGATTACGTTCAAAATACTCTTCGGCCAAAATGTCCGCCATAAAGTAGGTCATAATTAGGTTAATATTATAATCGATAGTAATACCTACGAGTATAATCGATAAGTACTACTCGTAAAGGAATCAATCATACGAATGATTTCATCACATTACTAGCGTCGTATAAATCAGACATTGGCTGACTGCTTCTTATGAAGTGTTGTAGAAAATTAATGGAATTTGGAAATACATATTTCGTTTACACCTTAAAATTAAAAGAAAGAACCAGTTTTATTATTATTTATTTAATAGCTAAACATAACTAAAAAAAATATTTCTAAAATATTAGAGGAAATAAAAATAAAAGAGCCGCAGTTCCATGATCTTCAGGATGAGGACTATCGAAAAAAAATATAATATACATATCTTCCAAAAACTTTACTTAGCCTATTGTATGGTATGCTATTCTAAGGTTAAATATTTTAAGTGTGCTTTTAATCTTTGTTCATTCATTTGAAAGCGACACGTGCCTTTCCCTGTGCTATCGTGTAAGTAATTATAATCTGTTCAGTAGTTTGACCGTGACAAAGTAATAAACAGACAGACAAACTTCATTTCGCAGGTATGTCATTAGTAGGGTTGTTATTTTATGGTAGCACTTCACTTGGCCATGTTTGCCAAATATTGATCTTACATCTCTTATATTTGACACACAGACAACGAAACGACGAGAGGGAACGAAAATATTTGACAAAAACAACCAAGTGAGGTGCCACCTTTATAAATAACAAAGAACAGACGGGCCTAACGCACTCGCAATCACAATCGTTTTAATTTCGAAAATCGAAGGCTTGTCTACGTACAACATGAACACAATTGTTCCACTTTGAAGTCGATTGCATTGGCGACCTCGCACTCGTGCGTTAGGCAATAGGCCCACAGTTGTTTTATCTCACGAAAGCGGGTTTGTCATATTTTGTGTGTGTAGTAATGCACGTGCATGTTGACTCACCTACCTACCTACATGCATGCTATAACATAGTTATATACTTATACAGAGAGCGGCATTGCATTGAAGTGCATTTGTAATATTATTAATTATGTTGATTTGATTGCTAAACTTAAGA